>JARFIZ010000071.1:0-298359 GCA_036325965.1 Sinopyrophorus schimmeli
TTTTAGAGCTCATTTTGAGCCAATTTTGAACTTTCAAAAATTGTAGCGCCGTTATTTGTGGACGGATCTTTAAAACTATTCAGAATCGGATTTGGCAGCCTTTTGGCTTCGGATAGGCCTAAGAAACCGTAGGCGTGCTATTCCAGAGCTTTGGGAAAACGTTTTGAAAATTCAAAATCGATGGGTTTTAACCCATGTCTTTTGGCAAAATATGAAAAAATAGAATTGCTTTATATTGCGAGGGACGTTCCTACGTACCCCTAGTGACTATAACCGGTGTCATTTCCCGCGCTTCCTCTAAAATAAAAATTTTCGATACAAACTAAATCAATAGAAATACGTACCCTTGATTCACAAAAAATCGTAGCGCCCTTATTTTCGATCCAATCATTACAAACGACACGGATTCGGAATCCTGAGGCTTTTTACATAAGATACATGTATAATATGTATAGGGTGCGACGTTAATTTTTCGAAATTAAAAATTGCGATTTTAGAGCTCATTTTGAGCCAATTTTGAACTTTCAAAAATTGTAGCGCCGTTATTTGTGGACGGATCTTTAAAACTATTCAGAATCGGATTTGGCAGCCTTTTGGCTTCGGATAGGCCTAAGAAACCGTAGGCGTGCTATTCCAGAGCTTTGGGAAAACGTTTTGAAAATTCAAAATCGATGGGTTTTAACCCATGTCTTTTGGCAAAATATGAAAAAATAGAATTGCTTTATATTGCGAGGGACGTTCCTACGTACCCCTAGTGACTATAACCGGTGTCATTTCCCGCGCTTCCTCTAAAATAAAAATTTTCGATACAAACTAAATCAATAGAAATACGTACCCCTTGATTCACAAAAAATCGTAGCGCCCTTATTTTCGATCCAATCATTACAAACGACACGGATTCGGAATCCTGAGGCTTTTTACATAAGATACATGTATAATATGTATAGGGTGCGACGTTAATTTTTCGAAATTAAAAATTGCGATTTTAGAGCTCATTTTGAGCCAATTTTGAACTTTCAAAAATTGTAGCGCCGTTATTTGTGGACGGATCTTTAAAACTATTCAGAATCGGATTTGGCAGCCTTTTGGCTTCGGATAGGCCTAAGAAACCGTAGGCGTGCTATTCCAGAGCTTTGGGAAAACGTTTTGAAAATTCAAAATCGATGGGTTTTAACCCATGTCTTTTGGCAAAATATGAAAAAATAGAATTGCTTTATATTGCGAGGGACGTTCCTACGTACCCCTAGTGACTATAACCGGTGTCATTTCCCGCGCTTCCTCTAAAATAAAAATTTTCGATACAAACTAAATCAATAGAAATACGTACCCTTGATTCACAAAAAATCGTAGCGCCCTTTATTTTCGATCCAATCATTACAAACGACACGGATTCGGAATCCTGAGGCTTTTTACATAAGATACATGTATAATATGTATAGGGTGCGACGTTAATTTTTCGAAATTAAAAATTGCGATTTTAGAGCTCATTTTGAGCCAATTTTGAACTTTCAAAAATTGTAGCGCCGTTATTTGTGGACGGATCTTTAAAACTATTCAGAATCGGATTTGGCAGCCTTTTGGCTTCGGATAGGCCTAAGAAACCGTAGGCGTGCTATTCCAGAGCTTTGGGAAAACGTTTTGAAAATTCAAAATCGATGGGTTTTAACCCATGTCTTTTGGCAAAATATGAAAAAATAGAATTGCTTTATATTGCGAGGGACGTTCCTACGTACCCTAGTGACTATAACCGGTGTCATTTCCCGCGCTTCCTCTAAAATAAAAATTTTCGATACAAACTAAATCAATAGAAATACGTACCCCTTGATTCACAAAAAAAATCGTAGCGCCCTTATTTTCGATCCAATCATTACAAACGACACGGATTCGGAATCCTGAGGCTTTTTTACATAAGATACATGTATAATATGTATAGGGTGCGACGTTAATTTTTCGAAATTAAAAAATTGCGATTTTTAGAGCTCATTTTGAGCCAATTTTGAACTTTCAAAAATTGTAGCGCCGTTATTTGTGGACGGATCTTTAAAACTATTCAGAATCGGATTTGGCAGCCTTTTGGCTTCGGATAGGCCTAAGAAACCGTAGGCGTGCTATTCCAGAGCTTTGGGAAAACGTTTTGAAAATTCAAAATCGATGGGTTTTAACCCATGTCTTTTGGCAAAATATGAAAAAATAGAATTGCTTTATATTGCGAGGGACGTTCCTACGTACCCCCAGTGACTATAACCGGTGTCATTTCCCGCGCTTCCTCTAAAATAAAAATTTTCGATACAAACTAAATCAATAGAAATACGTACCCTTGATTCACAAAAAATCGTAGCGCCCTTATTTTCGATCCAATCATTACAAACGACACGGATTCGGAATCCTGAGGCTTTTTACATAAGATACATGTATAATATGTATAGGGTGCGACGTTAATTTTTCGAAAATAAAAATTGCGATTTTAGAGCTCATTTTGAGCCAATTTTGAACTTTCAAAAATTGTAGCGCCGTTATTTGTGGACGGATCTTTAAAACTATTCAGAATCGGATTTGGCAGCCTTTTGGCTTCGGATAGGCCTAAGAAACCGTAGGCGTGCTATTCCAGAGCTTTGGGAAAACGTTTTGAAAATTCAAAATCGATGGGTTTTAACCCATGTCTTTTGGCAAAATATGAAAAAATAGAATTGCTTTATATTGCGAGGGACGTTCCTACGTACCCTAGTGACTATAACCGGTGTCATTTCCCGCGCTTCCTCTAAAATAAAAATTTTCGATACAAACTAAATCAATAGAAATACGTACCCTTGATTCACAAAAAATCGTAGCGCCCTTATTTTCGATCCAATCATTACAAACGACACGGATTCGGAATCCTGAGGCTTTTTACATAAGATACATGTATAATATGTATAGGGTGCGACGTTAATTTTTCGAAATTAAAAATTGCGATTTTAGAGCTCATTTTGAGCCAATTTTGAACTTTCAAAAATTGTAGCGCCGTTATTTGTGGACGGATCTTTAAAACTATTCAGAATCGGATTTGGCAGCCTTTTGGCTTCGGATAGGCCTAAGAAACCGTAGGCGTGCTATTCCAGAGCTTTGGGAAAACGTTTTGAAAATTCAAAATCGATGGGTTTTAACCCATGTCTTTTGGCAAAAATGAAAAAATAGAATTGCTTTATATTGCGAGGGACGTTCCTACGTACCCCTAGTGACTATAACCGGTGTCATTTCCCGCGCTTCCTCTCTAAAATAAAAATTTTCGATACAAACTAAATGATTAAAAATACGTACCCTTGATTCACAAAAAATTGTAGCGCTTTATTTTCGATCCAATCATTACAAACGACACGGATTCGGAATCCTGAGGCTTTTTACATAAGATACATGTATAATATGTATAGGGTGCGACGTTAATTTTTCGAAAATAAAAAATTGCGAATTTTAGCGCTCATTTTGAGCCAATTTTGAACTTTCAAAAAATTGTAGCGCCGTTATTTGTGGACGGATCTTTAAAAACTATTCAGAATCGGATTTGGCAGCCTTTTTTGGCTTCGGATAGGCCTAAAAAACCCAAGGCGTGCTATTCCAGAGCTTTGGGAAAACGTTTTGAAAATTCAAAATCGATGGGTTTTAACCCATGTATTTTTGATAAAAAATGAAAAAAATAGAATTGCTTTATATTGCGAGGGGACGTTCGTACGTACCCCTAGTGACTATAACCGGTGTCATTTCCCCGCGTTTTCTCTCTAAAATAAAAATTTTCGATAAAACTAAATAAATAAAAATACGTACCCCTTGATTCACAAAAAAAATCGTTGCGGTCTTATTTTCGATGCAATCGTTACAAACAAGACGGATTCGGAATTCTGGGACGCCTTTACATAAGATACATGCAAAATAGGTATAGGGCGCAACGTAAATTTTTCGAAAATTAAAAATTGCAATTTTTGGGCCTCATTTTTACCCGATTTTGAACTTTAAAAAAAATTGTAGAGCCGTTATTATTATTTTATTTTTTTACACACACTAAAACATCTTCCTTTTCCTATTTATTTATAGTATGTAATTGTAATGTAATGTAATTATAAAAAAAGTTGCAATCCCAAGATTGACGTGCAAATCACTCTTAGTTTACACATTACCCATAAGGTTTCTTGTTAATTTATTACAACAAAAACAATCGTAAGGGTTGCAACTTTTTATTATATTGAAACTTTGTTATTTTGATTATTTTTTTAGTTAATATAATTTTTAAATTAAGATAAAAAAATTAATTATATTAATAATGTATAATTTAAAACAGATAAGAAGTTTGAATTAAATATTTCTGAAGCCGCGGACTTCAAAAATGTGTGATTCAAACTTCTTAACTGTTAAATGTAAACTCTGTAAAAAAATTTGTATAAATTATTAGATATAATAAAGAGTCTTTATTGTTACCCGAATTTTAATAATTATTAATAGGAAAAGCATGAGCAAGAGCAAGAGCAAGAGTCAGGTGGGCTTTTACACCTAACTACTTAAACATTCAAAAATAAATTTTAAATTAATATTATAGAACTTGTACTTTATAAGGTTTAAAACACTTACTTTGTATAACAACGCCATAGCTCACATGGTTAGCGATCGGTTATTTGTTCAAATGGTCTCGAGTTCGATTCCCATACCGGTCGAAGAAAAATTTTTAAAAATCTCTAAGAAAAATCCAACGAGCAACGAGCCGAACGAGACGAATGACGAATGACGAATGACGAATGACCGTAGGATACTCGTGATTTGAAAAATATTTTTAAAAATCTCTAAGATAAACCTCTCGGCCGACTCGGCCGACTCGGCCGACTGTAGATCACGATTTAAACCATTACATTTATGGAATTTTTCTTCTATGTCCCTGTTACGAGTTGACACATTTCCCTTACATTTTTAGTGATAAAAGAAACAACAGGTAGTAAATAGTTTTTTTTATTTACCAACATCCCCTTACATCCCCCTTTACATGTAATTAACCTACTTAACAGAGGAATTCAAATATGTTTTAATCAGAGTACAGCCCTTGATAAGATATTTTAAAACTACAAGAACCTTAAAACACCCCACCATTTACTGAACATATGTCATCCAATGTGAAGAGTAATGAATGTTTACAACCGACAAAGGCAAAAATTTTAATCGAAAACAACCCCTTCTCATCGGAGACATATAATGAAGATATTAATTAATGTTAACGCGTAACTCGCGATTTGCGAAATTATAATTTGGAAACATTGGCAAAACGACTTAAAAATTTTTATAGCCCGAGGCTACAAAGATTTTCGCAAAGATAAGAGGCTTTTTTTTATTATTTTTTTTTTTAATCTAAGACCGTAACTCGTGATTTGCGAAATTATATTTTTGTAATTTTTCTTTTATGTCCCTGTTACTAGATGACACATTCCCCTTACATTTTTAGTGATAAAAGAAATAACAGGTAGTAAATAGTTTTTTTTTATTTACCAACATCCCCTTACATCCCCCTTTACATGTAATTAGCCTACTTAACAGAGGAAATCAAATATGTTTTCATCAGAGTACAGCCCTTGATAAGATATTTTAAGACTACACAACCTTAAAACACCCCACCATTTACTGAACATTATGTCATCCAATGTAAAGAGTAATGAATGTTTACAACCGACAAAGGCAAAAATTTTAATCGAAAACAACCCCTTCTCACCGGAGACATATAATGAAGTTATTAATTATGTTAACAGGAATTGGACTTTGAATAAAACAACTCTTGTTAAATTTCACATTTAACAAAAGTTGTTTTATTCAAAGTCCAATTCCTGTTAACAATAATTAATATTAAAAGATACGATTAATATAATAAAGTCTTAGATTAACTAAATAATACGTATATACAAGTTGTTAAAAATTTGCAAACACTAAAAATAATGAAAAAACTACAATCTATTGTACAATTATAAATAATTAAAAACTATAGTAAAAGTGATAGGGATACAAAGTTAGTTTATGTGTGCTAATGAAACCCTAAATATTTTTTAGACATTGTTCCTTATCATATACCCAAATAAAGTAATAAAAATCATTATATTTCGTTCTAATTATAATAGTTTCCCTAACTCTTACAGCTAAATGGAACGTGTGATAATATTTTATGTAATTTCGATTTTGTAAAATTTCAATAGTCAACAAAAATCCTTAAAATGAATTCAACAAATGTTGTTTTATTATGTAGAAAAATGTTTCAAACATAATTTGATTATAAAAACTAAATTGTAGAAAATAATTAAAATCAATAATTTTGTTAATTGAATTGTCAAAGAATATTAATAAGAATCTCAAATAAAATGAGTTGTGTCTGTAGAATTACTTAAAATCTATCCTAACACAATCGGGTCAAACAGCAAAGACCTCGTGGCACAGCACAAGGACCATCACTGTTATCCGATAAGTTATATCTACGAAGAAACAATGTGCAAATAAATACAAGGGCCTTTTTACAATAAGTACCTAATAACATATTACTTTCTTGTTTAAAAAGTTGGGATAGTAATTACGACTTAAAAATTAAATAAGACAATTAAAGCACAAACACAATAGGTGCTTCGTTTCCTTTACAGATTGTTCTCATAAGGAGCAAAGGTCACGTTTAATTTTATGGCACACATAAACGAATTAACAAATTATAAAACATATAAAAAATGGTTCTTAATAATTAAGTTTGCTGAAAGTATGAAATATATTTATTAATACAAATAGTTAATTTTGAGATTTAACTTTAGATATAATCCCATATTTTCTTTTCCAAACAACGCATTTCAATTAAACGTTAAAAACATTTGGATTAAATATTTTGTACATATTACATCCTTTCAGCTTGTTTTAACAATGTAAGATTTTCAAATCATTAACATTTTCTAATTAGAAAAACTTACATTTTTTGAATATCCCAGAAATTGTTTCAGAAGTAGAACTAGTGATGTTTTTCTTTACAAGGTCCTTTCGCAAGTAGTCATATAATTCTAAAGTGGAAGACTGCAGAGAGTTGATCTTTACACGCTGCAGATACAATATAAGTAACACTTTTTAAAAGAAACCGGCAAAGTAATGATGGTGTAATTTTAGAATTAAACATTGTTCATAATAACATATTCCAAGTATTTGATGCCGTTGTAAGAATTCCTTGGAATCATAATTGATTGCCTTCAAATTGCTGAACGGAACTCTCCTACAAACAAATATATATAAAAATGTTCATGTAAAAGTTGGTTTATTTTCAGTATATTAACAATTATAATTAACTGTAAAAGAGCCCATTTCAAATAAAAGTATGTTCGTACTTAGCTATGCTCGTGCCTTCTACGTTGTTTGAATCATCCTTCGAGAATGATTTCTGGATGGAGTTAAATTATTCTGGGACCATCGTCCACTACTTAAAATACAAATGTACATAGCTTTTGATAGAAGTACTTGGTATAGAAATAATATGTCACTTCAAACGTATACCGAACCTTTTAAGATTTAGTTTACAATTCCATACACTACAATAGTAAAAACACTTATTAATATCTGCAGAAAGTTATCATAAACGTTACCTACCCTTTCTTGATTTGCTGGAAGTCCCAAGTTTCTTAAGTTATCGAAATTAATCTTCAAAGTTTTACATCAAAGTGCAGCATACATATCAACTCTTCGAATAGAATTTAGATTGCATGCTCATGCACAGAAATATTGCAGAATAGTTCTCTGCCTATTTAAAGGAACGAAAAATCCCAACCATGATTTTGCATACCCTAAAATAATTCGTAATATTTTATTCAAACAAATTTAAGATATTAAAAATGTAATAAAAACAAATCGACCATTGTGAAATTATACAGCTGACAATTGCTTTAAGGTACACTCAAAAGAGAAAAAGTTTTGGAGTTTTTAACTGACGGGAAAACCCCAAAACAATGGCGGCTTTTTTTTACCGATTCGTAAACAGTCGTTAGTGGAATTTAAGACAGCGCTAACTATCTATTGGTTAACCTCAATAATTTAATATTTATGTTTTAGATTTAACAATAACACTGCTAAATAATAAAGTCTACCTAAAAAAATATGCAGCCCAGTAGTAACCTGATGCAGAATGGCTTAAGCAGTTCGATGGTCCTCTTATATATCCAGATGAAGTAAGCAGCAAATGGATTATGCCCCCTTGGAATGCCCAATTAGCACCCATTGAAAAATCGGTGAAGAACATCACTTTAAATTTTGGTCCTTAACGTCTTACGACTTGTGCTAGATCTTGATGGAGAAGTTGTTAGGCGAGCTGATCCTCACATTGGATTACTACACAGAGGCACAGAGAAATTAATAAAGTATAAAACTTACATGCAAGCTCTTCCGTATTTCAACCTTTTAGATTATGTATGGATGATGTGTAATGAACAGTGCTTTAGTTTAGCTATAGGGAAATTATTAAACTTTGATGTTCCGTTAAGAGCAAAGTATATAAGAAGTAAGTGTCTTATCGTCTTAAGTTCTCGGGTTGATAATAGTCTCATAATTTTGTAGCACTCTTTGCTGAGATCACTCGTTTGTTAAATCATATGGCTGTTGGAACCCATGCACTTGATATAGGGGCTCTCACCCCATTCTTCCGACTCTTTGAGGAAAGAGACAAAATGATGGATTTCTATTTACGTGTTTCAGGAGCTCGTATGCATGCTGCTTATATCAGGCCAGGCGGTGTGTCCCTGGTAATTAAATAAATCATTACAATCAACAAGGAACTGTAATTATTCTTTGTAGGATATGCCTCTAGGATTGTTAGACGACGTCCATCGTTTTGCTTCGAAATTTAGTGAGAGATTGGACAAAGTTGAGGATGTACTAACAACAAACAGACTCTGGGTGCAAAGAACTCAGCATATCGGTATAGTTTCAGCAGAAGATGCTTTAAACTTTGGGTTTAGGTAAGGAGAAAATTATCAATAAATATTCCTGATCTAAACATTGATAATTTTGTAGTGGAGTAATGTTACGTGGTTCGGGAATTAAATGAGATTTGCGTAAAGTGCAACCTTACAATGCATACAATTTGGTTGAGTTTGATTTGTCAATTGGTATCAAAGGAGATTGCTACGATCGTTATCATTGTATGGTGGAAGAAATAAGGCAATCGCTTCGTATTATTGATCAGTGCATTAATCAAATGCCTGCTGGTGATGTTTGAATGGATGAAGCTAAACTAATACCACCAACTCAAGCTGAAATGAAGGTAATAAGTGGTACTTAGTATTTAGATCTAGTTTAACAATAGTAATTGTAGACATGAATGGAGGCCCTAATTCATCACCTCAAATTATTTATGCAAGGCTTTCAAGTGCCTCCAGCTCAGCTTATACAGCTATAGAGGCACCCAAGGGAGAATTCTGGGTCTATTTAGTATCAGATGGCAGCTCCAAACCCTACAGATGCAAAATTAAGGCTCCTGGCTCTGCCCACCTTACTGCTCTTGATAAAGTGGGAAAAAATCATATGTTAGCTGATATTGTAGCGATCATTGGTACACTGGACGTTGTATTTGGGGAAATAGATCGTTAATATGTTAATTATTAAGATAGATAAATGTATACACTTTAAATTTACTTATGTATGAAACTAATTAAAGCCTTCTAGATACAAGAAAAGTGAATATTTTTGTAGTGCTCATACACTGCTTCACTTCCAAACAAAATGACAATTTTCTCACGAACTTTAAAACAATTTATTTATTATATATCTTTAGAATTACAGGAGGTTTTCCAAATACTAACAAAGCCATAGAAGAACATACTGCATTTTACGTTCTTCACAATATCCTAAGAATGCTATTAAACCCATTGTACCACAGATAATTAAGTTCCAACGCATTTCATGGCCAGCACTAGTCCATTTTATATACTTC
Organism: Sinopyrophorus schimmeli; assembly: GCA_036325965.1. NCBI lineage: Eukaryota > Metazoa > Arthropoda > Insecta > Coleoptera > Elateridae > Sinopyrophorus > Sinopyrophorus schimmeli. The sequence goes on from JARFIZ010000071.1 coordinate 9,944, forward strand.
CATGTAGATGTGTATAAAGAATTATTAAATTACGTCGCAGAGGTTGATTATACACTCCAAGCCTAAAATAAATTATTATAATATCTAATGTACTAATTAAAAGCTCTCAAATATAATACCTACATATATTATAGTTACGTGTTTGCAATTTAAAACTGACACAGCCCACCGTATATGCAACCTTAAATACTCAATTTAGCTTAAAATAGAATAGAAATTTTCCCATCCAACTATAATCAATTTAATTGCTATATATCTTATTTAAAACATTACAGAAATGTTATAAAATACTATCCAATCCATTGTACAAACAGATAATTAAGTTCCAACGTATTTCTTCTACATTTTATGTACTGCATGTCGATATGTATAAAGAAATTGTCTATTACAAACCAGGCCTAAGATAAATCATTTTAAAATGTATTATACTAATAAAATAGTGACAAATGTAATACCTGTTTCATATTTAGTTGTCTGTAATTGAAAACTTAAGAATTATAAAGTATTTGCCACTCTAAATACTTACATTTGTTTAAAATGAAATTGCAATATTCACAGCCATTTTTAATCAATTTAATAAATATATACCTTCTTTAGAAAATTACAGAACTATTATAAAATACTATGAATTGTATTAATATCACAGACAATTACATCAGAACATATTTAATGTCATACAAACAAGAACAATAGATTTTGAAGTAAAATGTTCTGCTCATTGTGGCATGTTTATTATATTTTTCGAAGGGTAATTCAATAATTAATTAATAACACTATTACACTAACGCCTTTTATTCCTCTAAAAGAATTTTTTTTTTGACCCAATTTTGAAAATGGTATCAAAACTACTTTCCGTATGACAAATGCACCTTAAATTTATTGGGCAGTTTTCACACTCCCAAGTACTATCAAAAAATAGTTTGCAGTTAGATATTTATTATTTATTTGGACTCTAAAAAGAAACGAATTAGGTGTATCGCGCAAAATATTTAGTGATTTTCGAAAATAATAAATTATCTTATTTAATATTAAAAGTATTAGTAATCCTACTACAACAGGGTTAATAAAATGGGTCTTGATTTACAATCTCCTACCTACTCCGTTTGGAAAAATGACTGTAAGACATTACTTTTAGTTTCTCAGATTATTAATTCCACGATTCTTACATTAGAATTGCTTTAATGTTATTGTTTTAGTGTACAGAATACAATTAGATGCTCTTGTACCAATCCCAGTTATAAGCACAGATGTATCGTTAGAAATACTGAGTTATTTGGGTCGTGAGTATCATGGAGGAAGCTCACATATTGAAGTTGCAAATCTATTGAATTCTCAGTCTAATGGAGCATATCTAGTTAGAAAAAGTAAATTTTCTAATGGTCAATTCCACACTTTGAGTTTGAAGTACACAAAATAAATTGTGAATGTTTTCAATTACTTGTATGTTATATTTTTTAGATTTAATGATAAAATACATCATTATAAGTTGTATTACGATTCCAATTCTGGCTTATATGTAAGAGAGAAGACATATGACTGTTAGATCGGTCGTTGTTGATGGTCTGGTTACGATGTATTTGGAACTAAGAGCGCCTTTATTTTTGCAAAGATTACCAAGAAAGTCCATACATGATTTTTAATAAAAGGAAATTGCAAACACTAACCAAAGAGAGGAGCAAGTATGTAATTTTAAGAGCACCAAACTTAAATGATTTAGTGTAAACTATTGCATGTGTAAAAGTGATAAAAATCAATTGAACCGTACTATACATCCGGAAGAGTATAAAATTAGCCAATTTAAAGAAGCAATTGTATGTTTCAACTAGTTTGTCTTGAGTACTTCTAGATGAGTAATCTTTACACCAAATAACTGATGTAGTAAAGAAGTGTTTCTACAATTTTGAGATGAAAAGGATATTAAAATCCAATTTATGTCGATTTCACGTCGATTAAAATTGATTTGGATCACGTCTAAGTTGGTGAGAAGCACCCAAGTAGCTATGATTAATATTATTACTAAAAACAATTTAGTATCTAAACATGAACGAAATATAAATAACAGAACATGATGTTTGAAGCATGTAACATTGGCACAATTTTCAATGTATAATAACTTATAATTAAACTTTTTTGAAATATTATTAGAGCAGTAATGATCATAATATTATTATTAGTTATAAACAATCTCTTGTGAAAATTTGAGGAAGATAATTGTAATAGAACCATTATTTAAAATAACAGGTCTTTTATTAATTTTAAAAGATCAATTTTAGATTGTTTAGTATTTTTTTACTAAGCAACAGTTTTAATTAAATATTGTAAACGATTATTAAACAATTTCAGTTTAATAAATAAGCACCGTGAACGATACATCCGTGCTTAGATTAGTTTAATTAAAATAAGTTAAATCTTGCTAACAACTCTTTGTATTTATATCGACACTTTCAGACATGGTTCTTGTTTGATAGATCTATTCTCAAGCACTCTCAACTCATTTCAAGAACAATCCACCAATTTCAATCTACCAGAAAAGTATGAAAAAACACACCTTTTTAAAGTGAATACTTTCAAACGTTTAAATTGGTGCGAATTATCAGCAACTTCTTGTGGGGCTTCTCGGCACAAGGAGTCAAATGCGACGACTGCGGAATGATAGCTCACGGCAAGCATTTCACATTCAATCAGCTCCATTAATTAGTAAATACTTTTAGGTAGATGCTCAGAGAAATTTCACAACGACTGCGTCCCGGATTTAAAATATTTAAGGGGTGTCTTTGGCATAGAACTGACAACACTTTCAACAGCCCATAATGCAAGTCTACCTTTTGTTGTAACCAAAAATTACAACAAAATACTAAAAGCAATCAAATCCTACACAGCAATAATTTTTGGCGTTTGAAATTGTGCAAGTGGATCGAAAGGAGTTTATACCCTTAAAATAAGTTAAAGTTATTTGTTGTATTTAGGTATGGATTATTTTAAATTACTTAAACTTAGAGGTGTGAAAGTAATTTAAAAAATTATTCAAACAATAACAAAATTGATTACTCGTCAAATGAAATTTTATAAATAGAAATAAGTTAATTATTAACGAAAATTTAAATTGCAATCTGTACTTTAATATTGCAAAATTAAGGCTCCTGGCTCTGCCCACCTTACTGCTCTTGATAAAGTGGGAAAAATCATATGTTAGCTGATATTGTAGCGATCATTGGTACACTGGACGTTGTATTTGGGGAAATAGATCGTTAATATGTTAATTATTAAGATAGATAAATGTATACACTTTAAATTTACTTATGTATGAAACTAATTAAAGCCTTCTAGATACAAGAAAAGTGAATATTTTTGTAGTGCTCATACACTGCTTCACTTCCAAACAAAATGACAATTTTCTCACGAACTTTAAAACAATTTATTTATTATATATCTTTAGAATTACAGGAGGTTTTCCAAATACTAACAAAGCCATAGAAGAACATACTGCATTTTACGTTCTTCACAATATCCTAAGAATGCTATTAAACCCATTGTACCACAGATAATTAAGTTCCAACGCATTTCATGGCCAGCACTAGTCCATTTTATATACTTCCATGTAGATGTGTATAAAGAATTATTAAATTACGTCGCAGAGGTTGATTATACACTCCAAGCCTAAAATAAATTATTATAATATCTAATGTACTAATTAAAAGCTCTCAAATATAATACCTACATATATTATAGTTACGTGTTTGCAATTTAAAACTGACACAGCCCACCGTATATGCAACCTTAAATACTCAATTTAGCTTAAAATAGAATAGAAATTTTCCCATCCAACTATAATCAATTTAATTGCTATATATCTTATTTAAAACATTACAGAAATGTTATAAAATACTATCCAATCCATTGTACAAACAGATAATTAAGTTCCAACGTATTTCTTCTACATTTTATGTACTGCATGTCGATATGTATAAAGAAATTGTCTATTACAAACCAGGCCTAAGATAAATCATTTTAAAATGTATTATACTAATAAAATAGTGACAAATGTAATACCTGTTTCATATTTAGTTGTCTGTAATTGAAAACTTAAGAATTATAAAGTATTTGCCACTCTAAATACTTACATTTGTTTAAAATGAAATTGCAATATTCACAGCCATTTTAATCAATTTAATAAATATATACCTTCTTTAGAAAATTACAGAACTATTATAAAATACTATGAATTGTATTAATATCACAGACAATTACATCAGAACATATTTAATGTCATACAAACAAGAACAATAGATTTTGAAGTAAAATGTTCTGCTCATTGTGGCATGTTTATTATATTTTTCGAAGGGTAATTCAATAATTAATTAATAACACTATTACACTAACGCCTTTTATTCCTCTAAAAGAATTTTTTTTTTGACCCAATTTTGAAAATGGTATCAAAACTACTTTCCGTATGACAAATGCACCTTAAATTTATTGGGCAGTTTTCACACTCCCAAGTACTATCAAAAAATAGTTTGCAGTTAGATATTTATTATTTATTTGGACTCTAAAAAGAAACGAATTAGGTGTATCGCGCAAAATATTTAGTGATTTTCGAAAATAATAAATTATCTTATTTAATATTAAAAGTATTAGTAATCCTACTACAACAGGGTTAATAAAATGGGTCTTGATTTACAATCTCCTACCTACTCCGTTTGGAAAAATGACTGTAAGACATTACTTTTAGTTTCTCAGATTATTAATTCCACGATTCTTACATTAGAATTGCTTTAATGTTATTGTTTTAGTGTACAGAATACAATTAGATGCTCTTGTACCAATCCCAGTTATAAGCACAGATGTATCGTTAGAAATACTGAGTTATTTGGGTCGTGAGTATCATGGAGGAAGCTCACATATTGAAGTTGCAAATCTATTGAATTCTCAGTCTAATGGAGCATATCTAGTTAGAAAAAGTAAATTTTCTAATGGTCAATTCCACACTTTGAGTTTGAAGTACACAAAATAAATTGTGAATGTTTTCAATTACTTGTATGTTATATTTTTTAGATTTAATGATAAAATACATCATTATAAGTTGTATTACGATTCCAATTCTGGCTTATATGTAAGAGAGAAGACATATGACTGTTAGATCGGTCGTTGTTGATGGTCTGGTTACGATGTATTTGGAACTAAGAGCGCCTTTATTTTTGCAAAGATTACCAAGAAAGTCCATACATGATTTTTAATAAAAGGAAATTGCAAACACTAACCAAAGAGAGGAGCAAGTATGTAATTTTAAGAGCACCAAACTTAAATGATTTAGTGTAAACTATTGCATGTGTAAAAGTGATAAAAATCAATTGAACCGTACTATACATCCGGAAGAGTATAAAATTAGCCAATTTAAAGAAGCAATTGTATGTTTCAACTAGTTTGTCTTGAGTACTTCTAGATGAGTAATCTTTACACCAAATAACTGATGTAGTAAAGAAGTGTTTCTACAATTTTGAGATGAAAAGGATATTAAAATCCAATTTATGTCGATTTCACGTCGATTAAAATTGATTTGGATCACGTCTAAGTTGGTGAGAAGCACCCAAGTAGCTATGATTAATATTATTACTAAAAACAATTTAGTATCTAAACATGAACGAAATATAAATAACAGAACATGATGTTTGAAGCATGTAACATTGGCACAATTTTCAATGTATAATAACTTATAATTAAACTTTTTTGAAATATTATTAGAGCAGTAATGATCATAATATTATTATTAGTTATAAACAATCTCTTGTGAAAATTTGAGGAAGATAATTGTAATAGAACCATTATTTAAAATAACAGGTCTTTTATTAATTTTAAAAGATCAATTTTAGATTGTTTAGTATTTTTTTACTAAGCAACAGTTTTAATTAAATATTGTAAACGATTATTAAACAATTTCAGTTTAATAAATAAGCACCGTGAACGATACATCCGTGCTTAGATTAGTTTAATTAAAATAAGTTAAATCTTGCTAACAACTCTTTGTATTTATATCGACACTTTCAGACATGGTTCTTGTTTGATAGATCTATTCTCAAGCACTCTCAACTCATTTCAAGAACAATCCACCAATTTCAATCTACCAGAAAAGTATGAAAAAACACACCTTTTTAAAGTGAATACTTTCAAACGTTTAAATTGGTGCGAATTATCAGCAACTTCTTGTGGGGCTTCTCGGCACAAGGAGTCAAATGCGACGACTGCGGAATGATAGCTCACGGCAAGCATTTCACATTCAATCAGCTCCATTAATTAGTAAATACTTTTAGGTAGATGCTCAGAGAAATTTCACAACGACTGCGTCCCGGATTTAAAATATTTAAGGGGTGTCTTTGGCATAGAACTGACAACACTTTCAACAGCCCATAATGCAAGTCTACCTTTTGTTGTAACCAAAAATTACAACAAAATACTAAAAGCAATCAAATCCTACACAGCAATAATTTTTGGCGTTTGAAATTGTGCAAGTGGATCGAAAGGAGTTTATACCCTTAAAATAAGTTAAAGTTATTTGTTGTATTTAGGTATGGATTATTTTAAATTACTTAAACTTAGAGGTGTGAAAGTAATTTAAAAAATTATTCAAACAATAACAAAATTGATTACTCGTCAAATGAAATTTTATAAATAGAAATAAGTTAATTATTAACGAAAATTTAAATTGCAATCTGTACTTTAATATTGCAAATTTATTAGATTACTAATTTTTAGAAATAAGATTTTTGATTATGTCCCATTTTAATTAGTTTAGAGGTGCAAAAATTTTATGTAAGACGAAACTTTCGGTGTTTCCTCATGAAATTACCGAGTCCAATTATTTGGTAAATATATTTCTTAAATTAAACAAGTTTACAAATCAATTTTGCTTACATATTTGCTCTTGGTAATTTTGCTTTGCTAATTAAAGATTCACAAATATGGTAAACATAATTTTTAGTTTTAATTTAAATCGAAGTGGAAATGCAAATATTGACTTAAGATTTAATTTTACTATTGAATCAATAATGTGAGATTCTAAATACAGCATAATTGTTTTATTAAATATTGAATAAATAAATTCATTAAGTCATGACATTTTTAATTTAGAAAAAAATGTAAACTTTAAATAAATTGTTTGGGTCCAAACTCTTTGATTGATTTATAGTCCAAAATTAAATAAAAAGGCTCCAAATAAGGCATACGTATTTGTTTTAATTTTAAAATAAATAATTAAATATTAAATCAAAAGATTTGTTCTTAAATTTTTATTTATAACAAGAAATCAGCAAATTCAAGAAATCGTTTAGAGCTTTAACCCCCACATTACTTTTTGTAACAATACAAAATCTAAAAACAATTTAAAAGAGACCTTTCAGTTTAATATTTAAAAGATTTAACTTTTGTAATTTGAAAAATAGAGTTAATTAAGACTTTAAAAAGTAATTTGGGGAGTTAAGTACCTCTTATTATTTCTTAAACTGATGTAAAACGTTTTAAATAAATTATACTTTTTAAATTTGATATCCAAATAATTCTTTTAAAAGTTTTTGGTTTTGAAATTTAGTAAAATATTAATTTGTGTTTTAAACAAATTAGTTAGGGTACCGAACTCCCCCAATTTATCTTCCACAAACTCAAAGCTAAGAGAAAATAGTAAAGGGGCTTTAAGTTAACTCAAATCCTTTGGTTTAAGATTTACAAACATGTTTTAAAAAATGCTTTCAAGATTTAAATTGAAAATATAAATATAATTGTTTAATTCAATATCCACAATATTCTTTTAAAGCTTTTATTTAAATTGATTTGAGGTTTAAATGAATCAGTCAGGAACTCAAATTTTAAAGAGGTCCACGCTTCTTTAGTAAAAAAAAGTTTTCGTCCCTTTAATTCAATAAATAATAGTAGTTTTAATTTTGGGTACTCAAACCACCACCAAATTCCCACAGCCCCACAATAAAATAAAATAAAGAGGCTTTCAATCTTTTTTGGTCAGCAAACACTGTTTTACACAGGGTGCAGCAACAAGGGAGGTAATCTTCACACACCTCACAAAAAAAAGAGAATTTAAATAGCTCACAATTCTATTAATACTTAACAAATCCTTTTAGCTTCATAGTATTTAATTAAAAATTAATTGAAGATCGAAACCTATTTTAAAACATTTTATTGTCGGGAGACCTCCAACGCTTCGTCGAACAAATAAAAAATAAGGATGCTGTACATTTTTTAAATTTTTTCAAAATAATTCTTAACGTGCACAAGGTTGAAGATCAACTTTTTAAGCCTTTGGTGTAGTTCTAAAATTTAAAAAAAAAACTCAAAATAAATCGTTTTGAAACAAGCCATAGGGTCAACCTGTGTTCTTCAGCAGCAAATTTAAAATATTAAAGACACATTGTTAAGCATGAAAAAAAAATTAAGTAAATATGTAAATACAAAGCAATAAACATTATAAAAAAAATGAGGTACAAATTGAATAAACCGTGTGGAGCCGTAAAACTGCAAATCTAGTCAAGTACAATTATAAAGTGTTTAAATGGTTGTATGGATAACATTTGCAAAAAAATTAATTAAAATGTGAAATAAAGCAATGATTATAAATGTCACCCAACAAAACCCAACAAACAATACAGTACTTAATATTGAAACAGGGTTCTTCCGGATTTTGCAATAAAAAATTATTAACTACTAATTCCAAAACTTTGAACGTTTTAATTTTGCAAAAAAAACAAAGTTTACGATGATCCTAACAACCCTTTTTCCAGAATGGCGCAATTACGATGCCCCTCGCTATCGGCGATTCACTAACACTCCTCGTCAACCCGAAACCCGTTCAAATTCTGGAAAATTAAATGCATAGCTAATTCCCGAAGTTAAATGTTTTAAGGCTCTAAGGACACATCAGAAACACCGGCGGCAAGAGGCAAATTCAAAAGACTTACCGGAACTGAAGATTCAAATCCTCTTCTCCCTCGCTGGACGAACCTACCCTGATGTCCTTTATATTAAAGATGGCTTCGCAATGTGGGGTTGGAACTAACCACTATTGCAATCCTCTTCCTCGTCTACTTCTGGACCTCTGGACCCATGGATCATCAGCTTCAACCGACACTCCCGAACTTCTTTTTTCCGAAGACCACTTTTACAACAACGCGCGCTTTAGTGACTTAAGGGACCAAAAACTACTTTATTTAAAACTGGGAGAGCACACTCGGTTGAAAGACTACGGAATCAAATTCGAATTTCGCGCACACACTGACGACGAAACTAATGGACAGTCTTGCACACTCGCGACGATTTTTCACGAAAAAGGGGGCACGCGGGCCCCTCCGACCTGAAAAAAATTAAATTTCATTAGAAGGGTAGTTTTAATTAAAATAAATTAAACAGAATTTTAGGTTTGCGATTTTAAATAATGTTGTGTTATTTATAAACTTGATTGGCTACACAGGCCTACAAAAGAAAAAAAAGGTGCCGACATAATTTTGTTATAACTTTAATCTCCACTTCCTTAGAAAACAAAAAAAAATTGTACACGTCAAAACTACGTACAGTTTGAGAACTACCCTCACTTAAAAATTTTTCCTTAAAGTTACTGTTTTATATACCTTAGGGTGGTCGTTAAAAATTAAATATCTTCCGACGCCCTAAAAAAACCTTCTTTTTAATGAAAAAATACGTGGGGATTTTTAAAAAAAAATTTTTAACAAAAATAATACGTGCTTTAAGACAATCAAAGTGCATTTTTTGATAAAAATGTAGTTTTTTGTAAGTATTTCTTAAAGTATCTCTTAAAGTAACGAATTTGAGAAAAAGTTATAGGAGTATTTTGTAGGAAATTTAATTCTCTACAAAAAAGGTTTATTATAATTTTAAGAAATTATATATATTTAAGAAAGAATGACGTTTGAGGGTCTTAAAATGTTGACTATATGAAGTTAATGAATTTATTATTAAGAATATCTCTATAAATATGAATTTCATGAAGAAAATGGAAAAGACCTTTTTTTGTAGAGAATTAAATTTCCTACAAAATACTCCTATAACTTTTTCTCAAATCCGTTTACTTTAAGAGATACTTTAAGAAATACTTACAAAAAACTGTATTTTTATCAAAAATGAACTTTGATTGTCTTAAAGCACGTGTTATTTTTGTTAAAAATTTTTAAAAATTCCCCAGTATTTTTTCATTAAAGGAAGGTTTTTTTGGGGCGTCGGAAGATATTTAATTTTTAACGACCACCCTAATGTATATAAAACAGTAACTTTAAGGCAAAATTTTCAAGTGAGGGTAGTTCTGAAACTGTACGTAGTTTTGACGTGTACAAAAATTATTTTGTTTTCTAATGAAGTAGAGATTAAAGTTATAACGAAATTATGTCGGCACCTTTAATTTTTTTTTTTGTAGGCCTGTGTTATTTAAAGGCCACGATGAATTGATGAATCGATTTAAAAATGACTAAGGCAGTCGAGGCCAATTTACTGCCTAATTTTAATTAAAAATAAAACAATATTAAAATGTTGTTAAAAGAGTACCTCAATATTAATTGAATTAAAGATAAAGAAATTAACCCACACATCTATTTCAAAAATTATAAATAAAACAACTCACATTGTACTTCAAGACTACGCTTTTCACAAAACACTATAGTTTAATTAACAACAAATAAATTCGATTTAATTAATTTAGGAAGCAAACACTAAATAAATATTTACAGAGCCATTCGTTCACTTTGAAAGACCGATTATGAATAAACGCATATGCGTAATGTAGAAAGTGTGTGACTCGAAAAACACGATAACAAATTTAAATAAAATTCAATCGAAATTGCATTACTGCGCAGAGCCGTATTCCACATTTTTTAAACAATTTTTAACGCACTTCTCAAGAAGCACAAAAAAGAATTGAATTATTTACAACCCCTAACTTTAACCGTTTATACCCTTTCCATTTTTAAAAAGACCAGGACAGAAAAATATGGAAAAGATAGTATTACAGATAGAAAATACCAGCTCTTAAGGGCCCTTGACCTTAAGAGCTTCCTTAAGCAATGGACTTAGAAAGCTTTAAGCGCTATAAAATATAAATTATTTCTCTTAAGGGGTTATACGCAGTTAGAAGGCCGAAAAAAGACCTTTTTTTTATAAACTTTTTATGAAGGGGTATTTGATTTTACAAAAACCAAAAGTTTTGATAAATTTAGTGCAACATCTAAGTTTATAATGGCACTAATGATTTGTAAAAATATTGATCTGGTGTGTTCCTGCAGACGATCTCCTGAAGGTCCTCTAAAAAAAAAGGTGTTCGGCGGTGACCACGATTTCTCCGGTATAGTTCATCTGAAATCAAAAAACCAAAAAGATTCTTTTAGTGGCTAGATAAAACTAGGTATTGATCGAAGAAATAATCGAAATGTCAATTTTTGACAAAATGGCGGCTTCGTAAAAAGAAAATCGAATTTTCGATCAAAATTACCACGTAATTTTTTTTAAATAGAAATAATTATCCGAAATTTTATTCCTTCGATTAATACCTAGTTTAATCTGTCCACTAAAAAAATATTTTTGGTGTTTTAATTTCAGATGAACTATACCGGAGAAATTGTGGTCACCGCCGAACACCTTTTTTTTGGAAGCCCTTCAGGAGAACGTCTGCAGGAGCACACCAGATCAATATTATCACAAATCATTAATGCCACTATAAACTTAAATGTTACGACTAAATTTATTAATACTTTTAGTTTTTGTACAATAAAATACGTCTTCAATAAAAATTTACAAAAAAAAACGTCTTTTTTCGGCCTTCTAACTGCGTATAACCCCTTAAGCCGAAAGAAATGAATTCGAGTTCCCATTTGAAGTGCGTTTACGAAATAAATGCAATTTTCTTCTCAAATAATTAAAATCTAAGGCAAGAGCGGTTTACTACGATTGTTGGCAAAGATTTTATTGAAATACATGAGTAAGGGCTCTTTAATTTCATTGTAAATAAAGGATTCAAATAAATATTTGTTCCATCTGCGCTATTAAACAGTTATTATTAATCATTTTTGAATTTGCTTTAATGTGGGAAACGAAACCACGCGGTTTTACTACGTTTAGGCGGACCTTAAGAATGTTGCGTAGGTCAGTTTACAACTTCATTCATGGTTGAAGGTCGTTTCCGCAGCGACCGAGTTCGTAATTGCGCCGAGTGTTGTGGGAATTCCCGCTCAATTGTCAAGTTTTTAAATTTAAAAATGGCACATACTGTTTATCGTTTTCTTTCATTCGCAAAAATAAGGATTTACAAAATTAAGGGCAAAGGAACACTTGCGCAACCCTAATTTTGCATTCTAATGTTTCATTTTATAACATAATTTACAAGCACTTCAATGAGCTATTTCTTAGTTATATTATAAGAATTAAAAGTTATATTTGAAAAGGAACAAAAAATATATATTAGAATAAGCAACAGAATTAATTAGTTTACATAAACATTCACAACACTTAAGGTTAAAAAAATACTTTTCGCATCCCCAAAAAATAATGCAAGTTTTATTTTAGAACAAATCAAAAAAATTTAAAGAACTACGTAAAACACATAATTCAACCCTTGAAAAAATTACTAGGTGGAAATAAATTCGTCATTTTTTTATTTTTGATTTTTGATAAATCTAGAAGGGAAAAAGTCTTGTTATAAGATGTAATCAACCACTAAATTATGAAATTTACGAAAACTGCCGTTTTGACGCTTCATAATTGTTTATAAACAATTATTATACATAGAGGGCGCAGTAAGTAAGGAGCGCTTTACATTTCAACTTAATTTCTTTAAATATTCTCTGAGACTTTAATTGTTTCAAAAATTATAAAACTTTATATATAAATATTAGTTAAAAGATCGGACTTATTAATGTTATAAGAGCACAAACTAATTTTTTAAATAAGTTCATGTACAATTGTAAATATTAGCATTGTATTCTGAATGTAACGATTAGGGGTAGTTTCTCTGCAAATATAGCAATATAATTATCAAGGCAAGTTTATTTAGTATTACTTTAGCCCTGCGAGAAAGATTATTAATGTGATAAAGGCGCAAAAAATAGAATGTAGGTAAGTAATTTAACATACAATACATTTCGATTTTTAATTGTTGCAACTTGAAATAACAAGCAATAAAATTTTGAAATAAAAATAATTATCTTCCATCTATTAAACCATTACTTTTAATACTCAAAAGATGCGTTTGAAGTTTATTTAAATTTCAATTCGATAACGAAGTTCAGTAGTTCAAAACGAGATGGCGCACGGCGTCGTTTACTTTCAATTAATGTCTTTATTTAAAACTTCCTAATGCAATTTAAAAAAAATAGTAATAGCAAAATCGGGGCAATCTAAAACAAAACTTTTAATTTAACTTTAGGCCGCCCGAAATCCGAACTTATTGCCAGTTTTCGAACGAAAGTGAAAATTTTGCGATATTTGCGAATGTCCGTTTTGTTTTCATTAAGAAAATTAATTGTTTACTACATATTTATTTACTTGTTATACATTTACTTCTTATGGGACAACTAATTTTCTTCGTAAGAAAAAGCACAAAACACTAATTACACTTAGATTAAAATTTAAAACAAAAATAAATAAATATATTTGATTTTTTTTTAGTTCAAAAATTATGATTTAGTTATGATTTCGGTGAGCTGAAAAATGTCTTTTTTTATAAGCCCAAAACGTGAATCGGAAATTTTATGCTTTACGTAAAAGTAGTAAAACGTCCCTCCCTTCCTCTAGTAACACTTTGTCATGCTCCCTGTCCCCCTAAAATGTTTTAATTAATTTATGAAGGACTCCTAACGATAAATAATAAGTAAAGGCCCGTTTTATTTTTAAAAAATGACCGAGTTCTTCGACAAAAAACTAAGTGATCGTTGTCAACGCGATTTTAAAAAACCTTTTTTTAAAAATAGAACATTTGCATGTAAAAAGTAAAAAATTACATAAACCGAATTAATATTAACGACCAGTTTAATATCGCTCATTTAAATTATTAGGCAGGATGCAAATTGTTACATCATATCAGTAAATTTTAATTATCGTTCAAGACCGAAAAAAAAACCCAAAAACGATTTTTTCGAATCAATTACTGCTCATGTCGGCCGAAAAAAAAAATATCGAAAACGCACTAAAGTCGTATCAATTATTATCGATGCTTCTTATCCGAAGAAGTTATTGTAAACAGCTAAAGCGCGAAATCCATCAATTTTGTCTTAATTTGTGCAACTTTGGTCGATTTAATTAAAAAAATTGGAATAACAGCGATAAAAAAGAATCGAGCGAAACGTAAATTGAACTAAATAAATTCATTTTGTTGCTGTCAGAGAGATCCGACCATATCAGAAAAATTCCAGATCAAACTTACACTAATTGCTCATTTCAATGGAAGCGAATTGCAAAATGTTCAACATTCAAGTACACAGGTCCGTACGAAAAATATTTGAGCCGCAAATGGGCAAAAAAAAGTTTGCTAGAATAAACGTTATTTATAAATAATGCAGTTCCTAAGTCGTTTAATTTCTTATTAAATGTTATACGGGGATGAGCATGGTAAAAATGCCGTTTGTAAATATTTTAATGATATTCTATGGATATGTATGTAAATAAGTAAAATTTGGAAAATAATTGTTTTCTTTGGATTGAGTGAATCGATTATTTTGAAAATTTAGTATATTATGCAGGCGATAGAAAGCTTTTACGGACACCATGGACTAATTTTTAGTTTAATAAATTGATGATCAAAAAAATTATTTTCTCTTATTTTTTCAATTTTGATTATGATACTTTTTGAGAAAAATTATGATTTCATCATTTTTATATTTCTTATAAGACCTATAATTACTCAGAATTTTTTCAAAATTTTCTTGATGGTATGCCATAGTTAAAAAAAATAAAAACTATTTTTATTGCTAAACAAATCAAATTTTTCCACAAATTCTCCTAAATAATTACAAATTATAATATTATTATTAGGTACATGAATAATAAGCAGAAATAAATCTCTTACATTAGAAATAAAAAAAAAATTGTTCTTACAATGAAATATAACGCCTATTAGAATTTAATGAAAATATAATTTGAAATAATTTGTATCTCAACTTTATTAAAATTATATTTTAGCGTATTATTTATGTAACAATAATAGTATAAGTTGTAGGTATTTATTGTTGAAAAATTCGATTTTTTGGTAATAAAATTAGTTTTTATTTTTTTTAACTATGGCGTACCATTAAAAAAATTTTGAAAAAATTCTGAGTAATTATAAGTCTTATAATAAATGTAAAAATGATAAAATCATAATTTTGCTCTAAAAGTATCGTAATAAAAATTGAAAAAGTAAAAGAAAATAATTTTTTGATCATCAATTTATTAATCTAAAAATTAGTCCATGGTGCCCATAAAAACTTTCTATTTCTTGCATAATATACTAAATTTTCAAAATAATTGATTCACTGAATCCAAAGAAAAAAAATATATTCCAATTATTACTTATTTAGACTTTTTGAAATGACCGATATAGATTAGGGTCCAAAATTTTCAGATTCTTTATATTTCTAGTGTCTACATATCCATAGAATACCATTAAAATATTTACAAAAAGCATTTTTACCATGCTTATCCCCTTATGACCTTTAATAATGCAGTGCCTAAGTAGTTTATTTTTTTATTAAATTTAAGATCGATCAAATTTTTCATTGTTGGAAAACACTTCTTGAAATTGTAAGGCAAATATTTATAGAAATGTTAAAAGCAAATGAGTAAACCGCCCAGTAAATGACCGTTACAAAAAAAAATGTTTATAACAATTAAAACATCATATCGATATTTACTAAACTAAATTTAATTTTAGACATGTACAACTAAAGCGAAATATGTGCACGTTCGAGCGAAAAATGGCACATTTCGGGGTGAGGAAAGCAAATTCACTAATTTTCTAGTGTATTGTAGAATCGCATTTTGAATTAGTGAAAAATTCACTAATTCAGTTTTAGAGAGTAATTATTTAGATCTTGCTTTAGTTTTTTTTTAAACAAAGCACAAATTAATTATTTTCGCTTTAATAGATTTAAAAATTTTTGAAAATTAAGGTTTGGCCATTAGTTAAAAATGTTTAGTGCTCATGGTATGAGGCGAACTAATTTTGCCTATGATTCTTTGAACAAAGTTAGATTTGTTGTCTTTTTTTTTTAATAATTAAAACTTACAATAACCAATCGACTGCTAAAATAAGAGATATTTGGTCCGCTGGAAGTCCAACTGTGTCGAGTACCATTACCATTGTAACCAGACCGGCTTGTGGTATTCCAGCGGCTCCAATGCTGGCGGCCGTTGCTGTTATGCTAAAAGAAAAATTCACAAAAATTTAATTTTGGACGGTTTTAAATTGATTGATTTTTCGATATTGGCCTTAAGGTGCGAAAGGATTTCGATTGCAGAAGGACAATATGACTTCTTGTTGATCATTAAAAAAATAATAAACTAAACTAAAATAAGTTATACTTCTTTGTCGTTACTAAATTAAATATAACGACGTGTACAAATTAATATAAATAAATTCAATAAATACGAGGATGTGCGCATTCGAGCGAAAAGTGGCACATTTCCGAGCGAGGGAGGCAAATGAAGCGCGACGCGGAGCGGCGCGCTTCATTTTCCCGAGATCGGAATGTGCCACTTTGAGCTCGAATGTGCACACTCGGCTTTAAACATGAATTACAATAAAATAGACAAAAAATTAGTTAAATAATTTTAATCGACCTCTCTCACTCACAGTTATGAGATAATCGTATCTTTTCGCTCTCTCCCACTCATTGCTATAGTAAAAATACGTTTTCAAAAATTAAATCCATGCTAACTGAACTACATTTGAATTTTTTATTGAAAATAGCAAAATATAAACTACACAAATCTAATAAATGCGAAGATGTGCGCATTCGAGCGAAAAGTGGCACATTTCCGAGCGAGGGAGGCAAATGAAGCGCGACGCGGAGCGGCGCGCTTCATTTTCCCGAGATCGGAATGTGCCACTTTGAGCTCGAATGTGCACACTCGGCTTTAAACATAAATTACAATAAAATAGACAAAAAATTAGTTAAAGCGGCCCAAAGGTGTTTAAAGTTTGATTTTTTTTAAATTATTTTTTTTTAAATTAAATATAAATTTAGTTTTTACAATTAAAACGGGGGTGATGTTTTTGCCAATTTGGGATTGTTAGTTTTTTTTTTTTTTAATTTTGTTCCTCGATGGAAAATTTTTTTAATTATAAAAAATAAAATTATTGCAAAAGCCAACAATTATTTTAATAATGGCATTTTGTAAACTAATTCAAAATCATCAATTACCATATAAAAAAACATAGAGTTCTATGCGCTCCCTTTAATATTAATAATAATAATAATAATATTAATAATGTTTGAAGTTTATTTACAAATTTTTTAAAATTAATTTTATCATTTTTTTACGATGATTTCTAAATTATTTTGCAACTGAATTATCTAACAAATCATTAGAACGGTTTCCCCAAATTTTTTATCGGGCCTAGATTTTATTCAATTTGGAAAATCTAGTAATTTAAATTTCTTAATTTTGTTTTATTCTTGCCTTGTCCCAAAATCCAAAAATTTTACAAAGTGACTGTTTTGATGTGGGGAGCTTAAAAGCAAAATTTACAATATTTATTTTTTTAAACAAAATTAATAAAATTTATTAAAAAATGAATTAGCATGAATGCCCCGAAGATTAAATTTATAAACGACTTTAGGAGAAAAAAAACATTTAATTTTAAATCCATTCACATTTACATATATTTGCTATTTTAATATTTGAAAAAAAATAATATAAGTAAACAAAATTTAAAAAAACCAATAGTAAATAAAATTCTGCAATTAACTACTAAACAATTTCTATGCCTCTACAATTCAATTATTTATTAATTTACTTAATGTTGAGAGTTCAAATACAATGTTAAATATAAATCAAAAATTTTTAATAATAAATCTCGGTTTGGTTTTATACTAAATTAATTTTAATCGTTCTTTCTCACTCACATTGACGAGATTGTTGTATCTTTTCGCTCCCTTCCACCCATTGCTATGATAAATACGTTTTTCGAATATAAAATCGATATTTACTAAAATAAATTAAAATTTTTGATTTGAAGGAGCGCACGGTAAATTATACTAATGTAATAAACACAAGGATGTGGGCATTCGAGCGAAAAGTGGCACATTTCCGAGCGAGGGAGGCAAATAAAGCGCGACGCGGAGCGGCGCGCTTTATTTTCCCGAGATCGGAATGTGCCACTTTGAGCTCGAATGTGCACACTCGGCTTTAAACATTAATTACAATAAAATAGACAAAAAACTAGTTAAATAATTTTAATCGACCTCTCTCACTCACACTTATGAGATAATCGTATCTTTTCGCTCTCTCCCACTCATTGCTATAGTAAAAATACGTTTTCAAAAATAAAATCCATGCTAACCTGAACTACATTTGAATTTTTTATTGGAAATAGCGAAATATAAAATACACAAATCTAATAAATGCGAAGATGTGCGCATTCGAGCGAAAAGTGGCACATTTCCGAGCGAGGGAGGCAAATGAAGCGCGACGCGGAGCGGCGCGCTTCATTTTCCCGAGATCGGAATGTGCCACTTTGAGCTCGAATGTGCGCACTCGGCTTTAAGCACGATTCACAATAATTAATTTATTTTCTAAATAATTTTAGGTACAAATTACAAGACTGTATTTAGGAGTTTATTTCAATTTATAATTTACGGCACTAAATTTAATAAAAAAAACAAAAATAGACAGATCCAATGAATGCGGTGGATGTGCACATTCGAAAAATAAATTAAAAAATTTTAATCGTTCTCTCTCACTCACTCTTATGGGATTATCGTATCTTTTCGCTCTCTCCCACTCATTGCTATAGTAAAAATACGTTTTTAAGCTTCATTTTCCCGAGATCGAACGTGCACACCCTGTTTTAAGCATGATTCACGTTAATTTATTACTTTCTTAGACGGCTAACTTCAGCAGTCGAATTTTCGTTGCCTGTGCGCGCGCAACTTCCGTTACCTGCTAATATCGTACTCTCAACCAGCCAAAAGAAGTATAACTTCAATAAAACACGTGTCATACTACAATAATTATTATTAAACAATTCTATAATAAAATAAGCACGTGCTGCGGATAACCGATCTCCCATACATTATTCATAACCTCCAAAAATCTCGACAATTACGACTTAGCGCCCAACTTCGACCGGGCACCGTTTCCCCGCGTGCGTCTTTTTTTTTAAATAAAAAAAAAACACACGCCCAAAAGCGTTTCGCGTGGGCCCCCTTTTGTTTACATAACGCGAAATGCGTATTAAAGTAAGTGACAGAAACGTAATTGCCGAAAAAGCGTCAATGTCAGCTCGTGGCCCGCAGAAATTAAAATAAATGTGCATGATCCTTCACAATAAATGGGCACGGAATGCGCCCCAAGAGCGTGGGACAACGTTTCAACGATAATTAAGCTCTTTACCACTTCCTTATTTCCGGCCGTGTACGTCAAATTAAAACGGATGTGTGGACAGCGTTAGCGGCGCAGGAGTGACGTCCTCGAAAATAGACGATTTTTAAGAGATTTTTTTCCGGGGGCCCGATTACGGGAAATCGTTTATCGGAATTGATGGAAACGCTCTAATTAAACGGGAAATTAATATTTCCAATTTAATCACGGTTCCAAATTGCTTAATTAATTGCATTTAAAAAGGTGTGCTTTTTTCGAAAAGCTCTGCTATTTTTTTTTTGGAAGTCCAGTTCGTTGAAGATTTTACATTTTTTCGCTTCGACAAAATGAGAACTCAAAAACACTATATACAATTATTTACTGAAATTCTAACTACGTAAAATGAGGTCGTTATTGGGTAAAACGCCCAGTGAATGACCGATTTCTGGCATCGAAAGTTATTTTGATTTATAACAAATTAATTAACCCAAAACAATTTTTGTTTATGAATTAATGAAAACATTATGCCAATTTAAACTTTGCTATAAAGAGTATAAAATGAGGAGTTTAGTAAATGACCTTTTGGTGCAAATATTGACCGGGGTATAACCCAGTGAATGACTAATTAATTAATTTGTCTATTGAAATTTTTTATAATTTATTTTAAACACATGCTTTGAGGTACTTTCATATAGTTTTTATATTAAATGTGCCACTTTTGGCTCGAATGCGCACATCTTCGTTTTTATTAGGTTTTTCTACGTTATTCTTTGCTCCTTCAAATCAAAAAATTAAATTTAGTTTGGTAAATATCGATTTTATGCTCAAAAAACTTATTTACCATAGCAATGGGTGGAAGGGAGCGAAAAGATACAACAATCTCGTCAATGTGAGTGAGAAGGAACGAATAAAATTAATTTAGTATAAACCCAAACCCAGATTTCTTATTAAAAATTTTTGATTAATATTTAACATTGGAATTGAACTTGCAACAATAAATAAATTAATAAATAATTGAATTGTAGATACATAAAAATTGTTTGTTACTTAATTGCAGATTTTTATTTACTATTGATTTTTTTTTAAATTTTGTTTACTTATATTATTTTTTTTCAAATATTAAAATAGCAAATATATGTAAATGTGAATGGATTTAAAATTAAATGTTTTTTTTTCTAAACTCGTTTATAATTTTATAATTTTTAAATAAATTTTATTAAGTTTTCTTTACAAAAATAGATATTGTAAATTTTGTTTCTAAACTCCCCACATTAAAACCGTCACTTTGTAAAATTTTTGCATAAGGAAAAGAAAAAAATACAATTAAATTAAGAACTTCTGTTTTAAATTACTAAATTTCCCAAATTTTCGTTAATCAAAATTAAATAAAATCGAAATCCAAAATAATGTTTGGGGAAACCGTTTTAATAATTTGCTAGATAATTAAGTTGCAAAATAATTTAGAAATCCTTGTTAAAAAGTAATAAAATTAATTTTTAAAAATTCGTAAATCAACTTCAAACTTTATTAATATTATTATTATTATTATTATTAATATTAAAGGGGGCGCATAGAACTCTATGTTTTTTTTTATATGTTAATTGAAGATCTTGAAATAGTTTACAAAATGCCATTATTAAAATGATTGTTGACTTTTGTAATAATTTTATTTCTCATAATTAAAAAAATTATCACTGCGCGGAACAAAATTAAAAAAAAAACTAACAATTCCAAATTGGCAAAATATCGCCCCCATTTTAATTGTAAAAACTAAATTTCTATTTCTTTTTAAAAAAATAATTTTAAAAAACAAACATTAACCTTCCGTGTACTAGGTGGGGTATAACTAACGTAAAGAAATTTTTTTTTGTTAAAACAAGACCTTGGATAATCGACTTTAAAACCGAGTGTGCACATTCGAGCTCAAAGTGGCACATTCCGATCTCAGGAAAATGAAGCGCGCCGCTCCGCGTCGCGCTTCATTTACATCCCTCGCTCGGAAATGTGCCACTTTTCGCTCGAATGCGCACATCTACGCCTTTATTAGATTTGTGTAGTTTATATTTCGCTATTTCCAATAAAAAATTTAAATGCAATTTAGTAAAGATTGATTATGTGTTTAAAAACGTATTTTTACTATAGCAATGAGTGGGAGAGAGCGAAAAGATACGATAATTTCATAAGTATGAGTGCAATAGAACGATTAAAATTATTTAACTAATTTCTTGTCTATTTTTATTGTGAATCATGTTTAAAACCGAGTGTGCGCATTCGAGCTCAAAGTGGCACATTCCGATCTCGGGAAAATGAAGCGCGCCGCTCCGCGTCGCGCTTCATTTGCTCCCTCGCTCGGAAATGTGCCACTTTTCGCTCGAATGCGCACATCTTTGCATTTATTAGATTTGTGCAGTTTATATTTCGATATTTCCAATAAAAAATTCTAATGTAGTTCAGTTAGCATGGATTTTATTGTTGAGAACGTATTTTTACTATAGCAATGAGTGGGAGAGAGCGAAAAGATACGATAATTACATAAGTATGAGTGCAATAGAACGATTAAAATTATTTAACTAATTTCTTGTCTATTTGTATTGTGAATCATGTTTAAAACCGAGTGTGCGCATTCGAGCTCAAAGTGGCACATTCCGATCTCGGGAAAATGAAGCGCGCCGCTCCGCGTCGCGCTTCATTTGCCTCCCTCGCTCGGAAATGTGCCACTTTTCGCTCGAATGCCCACATCCTTGTGTTTATTACATTAGTATAATTTACCGTGCGCTCCTTCAAATCAAAAATTTTAATTTAATTTAGTAAATATTGATTTTATATTCGAAAAACGTATTTATCATAGCAATGGGTGGAAGGGAGCGAAAAGATACAACAATCTCGTCAATGTGAGTGAGAAAGAACGATTAAAATTAATTTAGTATAAAACCAAACCGAGATTTATTATTAAAAATTTTTGATTT
Organism: Sinopyrophorus schimmeli; assembly: GCA_036325965.1. Lineage (NCBI taxonomy): Eukaryota > Metazoa > Arthropoda > Insecta > Coleoptera > Elateridae > Sinopyrophorus > Sinopyrophorus schimmeli. The sequence goes on from JARFIZ010000071.1 coordinate 32,464, forward strand.
ATATTTAACATTGTATTTGAACTCTCAACATTAAGTAAATTAATAAATAATTGAATTGTAGAGGCATAGAAATTGTTTAGTAGTTAATTGCAGAATTTTATTTACTATTGGTTTTTTTTTAAATTTTGTTTACTTATATTATTTTTTTTTCAAATATTAAAATAGCAAATATATGTAAATGTGAATGGATTTAAAATTAAATGTTTTTTTTCTCCTAAAGTCGTTTATAAATTTAATCTTCGGGGCATCCATGCTAATTCATTTTTTAATAAATTTTATTAATTTTGTTTAAAAAAATAAATATTGTAAATTTTGCTTTTAAGCTCCTCACATCAAAACAGTCACTTTGTAAAATTTTTGGATTTTGGGACAAGGCAAGAATAAAACAAAATTAAGAAATTTAAATTACTAGATTTTCCAAATTGAATAAAATCTAGGCCCGATAAAAAATTTGGGGAAACCGTTCTAATGATTTGTTAGATAATTCAGTTGCAAAATAATTTAGAAATCAACGTTAAAAAATGATAAAATTAATTTTTAAAAATTTGTAAATAAACTTCAAACATTATTAATATTATTATTATTAATATTAAAGGGAGCGCATAGAACTCTTATGTTTTTTTTATATGTTAATTGATGATTTTAAATTAGTTTAATAAATGCCATTATTAAAATAATTGTTGGCTTTTGTAATAATTTTATTTTTCATAATTAAAAAAATTATCCCATCGGGGAACAAAATTAAAAAAACATCACCCCCGTTTTAATTGTAAAAACTAAATTTATATTAATTTAAAAAAAAAAATAATTTAAAAAAAAATCAAACTTTAAACACCTTTGGGCCGCTTTCGTAAAAAACCGTCGCTCCGATTAATTAACACCTGAAACCTTACAAAAAGCAAAATCTAAATCGGCCCCCGAAAAAAAAAACCCCCGAAAAACCCATCTAATTTTAATGTAGCTATTTGTGTCAAATGTGGGTGAACATTATCGCTCTTCTTTACCCGTATTTATTTTAGGACGCTTAATAAAAGCCAGCGCCTCCCAAACGTTTCTTCCGTTCGAACCGCTCCAATCGCTCCAAAAGTCAAAAGCCACACAATCGCCCCGATAAACCCCACAAACTCCCGTCGACCTTATCGCTTAATTTCTGTTCATTTTTTTTTTTACATTTCCAAGCGCCTCGAAGTGGACAAAACCGCCCGAGAGGCGGCTCGCCAACGAAACGCCAGAAGTAGCAAAATTGGCCGGGGAGAAAGATGGCCGACGAGATGAATTATCAAATGTACGCGGCCCCTAATTACTAAATTAACGTGCAGCATCCTCCTGAATGCGTCTCTGTCTATATTCGCGAGATCCGGCGGGACTGCAATTGCGAACGCTGCACAGAATCATCCGTCAGTTCGCGGGCCACTCTCGAAGGGAACGGATTAGTCGTGCGTGTCGCCTCTGTGAGCTCCCACTTGCCCGACCAGAAGCACCACAGATACGACTTTAGGATTTATCGTCGCATTTTGCCGCCTTCCGACCACCTGTTGAACGGTGAGTGTGATTCGCGATTTCGCGGCCCGAAAAGACGGCGCGGCGTCGCGTTGACGCGCGCCCCCGTCCGCGGGACCTCACGACTTTCGCTTTTAACGCGCTTTTTTCGAAAAAAACCCGTTTACGCTTGCATCGCGACCGAATCGTTCGATTTCCAGTTTAAAAAAAACAAATAGTGTGCTGCGAGCGCGCTTTAAAAAAGTCCCGAAAGAATTCGAAGCGTTCGGGTCGCGCGACTATTTATGGGGTTGTTTTTTTTTTCTTCTCGCGCGCGTAAAAGCGGAAGACGAGCGAGGCGGGCGCTACAGGTGGCCGTTTTTATCGTCGGAAGTCAACGGTCTCGGATCGTCGTACAATTGCCGAGTTGTTTACGAATTTCTTCGTAGTAAATAAACATGGATCGCATGCATTCATTGATGCGCTCGTCGCTTTTTCGAGTTGCGAGGTCGTAGGTGGCTTTGAATGCGTTTTTTCGGGTTTAGATTTGCCGTTTGGAAAAGGTGCAAAGGGGGGACGCCGAAAGTTGACTTTTTCCGTTTGCAAATGTGCCGAATTGTTTTCGTGGAAGGGAGGGGTGCCCGTTTACACGATTTTTCAAAAAGGAAAAACTTTAAAAATTTTTTGAAAATGGAAACGATTTTGATTGTGCATTTTTGGGCATGGATTCGGGGTCGTGGTGGAAATGCGGTTCGGCTACTTTTAATTAAACAGTTTTAAATTAGTCAATTGTTGTGAATCGTGCTCAAAACCGAGTGGGCTCGTTCGAGCGAAAAGTGGCACGTTTCCGAGCGCGTGAAAATGTGCCACTTTTCGCTCGAACGTGCACATCCATGAATTTATTAGATTTCCAATGAAAAATTTAAATGTAGTTTAGTAAATATCGATTTTATGTTTGAAAACGAATTTTGACTATAGCATGTGAGTGGAGAGAGCGAAAAGATACGATAATTTCATAAGCGCGAGTGAGAGGGAACGATCAAAAATTTTTTAACTGATTTTTTCGAATGTGCACATATCCCGAATTCATTGGATCTGTCTATTTTTTTTTTTATTAAATTTAGTGCAATAAATTAAAAATTGAAATAAACGCCTAAATACAGTCATGTGATTTGTACTTAAAATTATTTAGAAGGCAAATTAATTATTGTGAATCGTGCTTAAAACCGAGTGTGCGCATTCGAGCTCAAAGTGGCACATTCCGATCTCGGGAAAATGAAGCGCGCCGCTCCGCGTCGCGCTTCATTTGCCTCCCTCGCTCGGAAATGTGCCACTTTTCGCTCGAATGCGCACATCTTCGCATTTAGTAGATTTGTGTAGTTTATATTTTGCTATTTCCAATGAAAAATTCAAACATAGTTCAGTTAACATCGATTTTATGTTTGAAAACGAATTTTCACTATAGCATGTGAGTGGGAGGGAGCGAAAAGATACGATAATTTCATAAGCGCGAGTGAGAGGGAACGATCAAAAATTTTTAACTGATTTTTTCGAATGCGCACATATCCCGCATTCATTGGATCTGTCTATTTTTGTTTTTTTATTAAATTTAGTGCAATAAATTAAAAATTGAAATAAACGCCTAAATACAGTCATGTGATTTGTACTTAAAATTATTTAGAAGGCAAATTAATTATTGTGAATCGTGCTTAAAACCGAGTGTGCACATTCGAGCTCAAAGTGGCACATTCCGATCTCGGGAAAATGAAGCGCGCCGCTCCGCGTCGCGCTTCATTTGCCTCCCTCGCTCGGAAATGTGCCACTTTTCGCTCGAATGCGCACATCTTCGCATTTAGTAGATTTGTGTAGTTTATATTTCGCTATTTCCAATGAAAAATTCAAACATAGTTCAGTTAACATCGATTTTATGTTTGAAAACGAATTTTCACTATAGCATGTGAGTGGGAGAGAGCGAAAAGATACGATAATTTCATAAGCGCGAGTGAGAGGGAACGATCAAAATTTTTAACTGATTTTTTCGAATGCGCACATATCCCGCATTCATTGGATCTGTCTATTTTTGTTTTTTTTATTAAATTTAGTGCAATAAATTAAAAATTGAAATAAACGCCTAAATACAGTCATGTGATTTGTACTTAAAATTATTTAGAAGGCAAATTAATTATTGTGAATCGTGCTTAAAACCGAGTGTGCACATTCGAGCTCAAAGTGGCACATTCCGATCTCGGAATGAAGCGCCCGCCCGCGTCGCGCTTCATTTGCCTCCCTCGCTCGGAAATGTGCCACTTTTCGCTCGAATGCGCACATCTTCGCATTTAGTAGATTTGTGTAGTTTATATTTCGCTATTTCCAATGAAAAATTCAAACACAGTTCAGTTAACATCGATTTTATTTTTGAAAACGTATTTTTGCTATAGCAATAAGTGGGAGGGAGCGAAAAGATACGATTATCTCATAAGTGTGAGTGAGAGAGGTCGATTGTTTATTTTGTTTTTTATTCAATTTAGGGCAATAAATTAAACATTGAAATCAGCTCCTAAATAAGGTAACCCGTGCAAAAATTTACTATGGATGCCCTAACAGTGGTAAGGGCCCTTAAATGCTACGTTCTGGATTCCGCGTTAAAACATTTCTCGGTGAATCCTTTTTAAAGCCAGTAAAGGGCATTGTCGGGTTATGATAAGGAAAGCTTTTTAGGGGTTTTTCAGAGCAACCATTAAAGGGCCTTTTAATTTTTGGCAAGAATTGCTTAATAGGTTTTACTTACGGTAAATATTAAAGGACCTTTAAATGTCTTTTTGTGGATTCCATAAGAAGAAAAATCTATAATAAAATTATTGAATATCTTATTTATAAAATATAAAATTATTTCTATTTACTGCAAGTTGTGAAGTTATCAATTAAATGATTATTTTTTATTTGTTTTACAGTTTGCACTCATAATACTTTTTTTGTCAGCTAAAAGTAATGATTATTGATAAATATTTTTATGTACTATATTACTAAGAAGTCATTCATAAATTACATAACAGCCTATTTGGTGGGCGGGGGCTTTTATTTGTTAGAGGAAAGGGCTAGTTAAACATAAGGTCACAAAACCCAAATAAATTATTCTTTCAAAAAATTTCTTTTTTTAGTTTGAAAAAAAAGTTTCGAAGTTATATTCATATATCCTAACAGGTTTTTAAAAGCAAAAAGGGATTAATAATTTTTAATTTTAACAAATACAGAACTAACAATAGAAAAATATCTTTTGTTGTCTTTTACCTCAGCTGGATATTGCTTTATGTTTAACTAAGTTTTTGTAATATTCTCAGAAAATTTATTTTTTTATTATACACTAGGTAAAAAAAATTAAATGTAAGGGAAAACTTTATAGGCCCTTATTACATTGCCCTTAAAGGTCCCCATTACATTTCCCTTAAAGGCCCACTTTTACGAAGCGTGAACATCTTTTTAGGGTCCTTTAAAGTGTAAGGGAAATTTTTAAAGGGCCCTATTAAAACCCTGACACAATTTCTGCACGGGTACTTATGTACGCGCGTTAGAAGTTTGGCGTAGCTAAATCCAATATAACACTTCTTCTCGGATTTACACCGAGACATTTTATTTGGGTACGTTATTCTTTTCTTTTTAAATCTAAAAATTAATTTAAAGAAATTCAATAAATTTTATAATTCCAAAATTTTACTCCCAACGCGCCAAAAAAAGTATATGGGTGATTCCTAGATAACTGTGATTTTTATAACTAAATTTTTTTAAAATGCGTGTTTTGGGTGTTTTCTGCTCCAATTATACACAGAACTAAGCCTGTGCTGTAGTTCTACTACAACTATAACGAAGCGAAAACTGACAAAATTTGAAAATTTTAATGCCACGGTACTGACATATAATAGTCCAAGCGGTGAATGTTAAAAGGGTGCTGAACCAAAATAAGTACAAAATGGACTTTATTACTTTTTAGATATTCGACAAAACATAAACCAACTGTCCGGCGATTTGTAACTTGTCCAACTGTTTTTTTTTATAATTTTTTTTCCTAATTTTTTGTAAAAATGATGTATAAGACATAAGTACAATGTTTTACTATTCGAAGAAGTTTCGATCAGTAGAATATAAAATTTTAAGTCTGGCGACCCTATTCTTGACACAACTGTTTGCCAGACGACCCTCAAAATATTTATTGCAATGATAAATTTTTTATATAAGGTATAAGAAAAAATTAATCGTCAAAACTTCTGTTTTTTATCTTTCTTTTGAATAGAATTGGTCTGGTACATTAATACTTGACTAAAATTCTGCCAGACCACGATTTAGAAGGTCCTTTGTTGCTACTTGTTGAGCGCCATTTTTTTTTGTTGTTTTGCAAAATTTACATTCAATTGTTATTCTGTCAAAATTTTTTAACAAAACAACAAATAAATACAGAAATAAGTTAAAACATCGAGGAAAAATAAATTAAAAAGTTATTTCTAATTTTTGCCATGGTAGTGACATCCATGGTTATGACATTTGAATTTAAAATGAACTTAACTTTATAATGCAGATAAATAAGATAATTTCCTAAATAATTTTGATTATTTACGTAAAAGTAAATAAAAATTTACTATAATTGATTCAACATCGTATTAATAACCGTAAATTTCAATACCACGGTATTGACATGTAATTTTATGACATACCTTTTTCAAAATAAAACAAATTAATTTAATTATATTTTTGAAACTTTAAAATAAATACACAGCTGTAAACATTGCACAAATAGTCCTTCTTGAAAATGCTGCCAGAAGGAGTGGATGAAACTAAATTAAGATGGCGATTAGGCGGCAAACATTTCAAATTTAAAAATTGAATAAAATTCCCGGAAATAAATCAAAGACGATTATTTTTTTTTACCAAACAATATTTTCGTATAATTGCAATATAATTTAATGGAGTATATATTAGATTTAAGTTATGAGAAGTAACTTTTAAATTACACATCGAATATCGATAGAAATTTATACATTTAGTTTGAAAAATGAGAATCGGACATGCCACGGTAGTGACATTTCGAGTATATTTTCGTAAGTTATGAGTAATCCAAGATCACTTATGTTCCAAAACTTAATGTAGGTTGAAGATAATTATCAGATTTATAATATTAATGATTTCTGAATAAGAAAAAACTATGTTGGATGATAAATAAAATACTGGACATAAAAAATCACAGTTATCTGAGAATCACCCATATCTTCATTTAAAATATTCTAATGTTGGCTACAAATTCTGGAAATTATCGAACAATGAATAATTAACTCAAACCTCCATAAAATTCGTTTTCTCTCTATCGCACCTACGAAATTATCGTATCTTTTCGCTCCCTTCACTTATTGCTATGGTAAATATATTTTTTGAACATAAAATCCATTTTTACATAAACTAAATTAAATTTTTTGATTTGAAAGTGAAAAGATCAATTAAGGCAATCCAATAAATACGAGGATGTGCGCATTCGAGCGAAAAGTGGCACATTTCCGAGCGAGGGAGGCAAATGAAGCGCGACGCGGAGCGGCGCGCTTCATTTTCCCGAGATCGGAAATGTGCCACTTTGAGCTCGAATGCGCACACTCGGTTTTAAGCATGATTCACAATAATTATTTTACTTTCTTAGTCTACCAACTTCAACTGCCCAATTTCCGCTATCTTCCGTTGCCCACTAAAATTTTACGCTTAACGCGCCAAAAGAAGTACAAGTTTTTATACATATAACCTAACAGGTTTCTAAAAGCAAAAAGGGCTTAATTATTAAACCCTCACACAATTTCTGCACGGGAAGTGACCCCTCTACCTGACGGCAGTGCAAATTTATGTATAGGTATATGACAATAATCTTTATGGCATTTGTAAGCGGGGGTCCACTGTTGTCTTGTATTTATTGAATTTGTTTACATTAATTTTTGCACATAGGCATTGCTTTGTTTTCGCTTTACACGGTTTCCCATACAAAAAGTCGATTTACACGATTTTTTCCGGAAGGTGCCACGATGGCATTTTTTCGCAAGGGTGCCGTAAAGTTTGGAAACCGCTGTTTTACGGCGAACAATGGAAGCAAAACGAAATTTAGGGAAGAGCCCCCCAAGTCAAATCTTTGGCCTCGTTGAAATTTGTTCTAAACTTAGCCTTGCACATTGTGTCTGAAGCAAGAAGACGTAGGTTTATTTTTAACCCCTTAGAAACGCACATTCTAAACAGTTCGAGCGCCGAAGGGATCCCGTGCAGCGCTTTTTGCCTATTAAAATAATGACGAACGATTCGGAATTGGGGCCACAAGTGGTCCACGAAACGAAGATTAGTCAGCAGTTGTACTCTACAAATTGGGCGATTGAAATTGTTGTTATATAAGGCCAACATTCAAGGTCTCTTCTTTTGGGAGCGCGCGATCGGCGTCGTGCCTCTTGTTCCCGGATCGAAATCTGGATGGACGACATTCCTCCTCGCGCGCAAATACGAATCGCAAGGCCCTGACTTTATTCAAATAATGTGTAAACAGTTTTAAATTGAACGCTCTTCCATACCACCAACAATGAATAAAACATTATATTATAATTTTTGGGCATCCTTCAATTATGTAATTGCGGCTGGGCGTTCCATCGACGTTGGCTCGAAGAGGTTCGATTTTTCGAAAAACGGGCGCCGGCGATTTTTTTGAAATTATTTAAATCGGCGGGCGTAGAAAATTAAGATCTATAGTAAAATAAATTATATGTACCTTAAGGGTGGAGCGAAAAAAAATTTTTTTTTCTTAGCCAGGGGCTAGAATTGTTAGCTTATAAAAAAAAAAATTTTTACTTAACATTTTGAGGTGGCCCACTGATTTTTTAAATTAAATTCAAGTTAAAATTCTTTTAAACAAAAAAAAAATTTTTGTCTTGTAATTTTCAAATTTATCTAAAAATGAACAAATTTGATCGTTTCTAACTCAAAATTCAATTTAATGCCTAAGAAAAGTATGTTATTGTTTCGGAATTTTTTTGAAAACTGCAATAATGGCGATAGAAAATTTTGTTAAGTTAATGGGCGAGAAAGAGGACACTTTGTAGCTTCTGGAACACTTTTTTTTTGTTTCAAAGGAATTTTAACTTGAATTTAATTTAAAAAATGAGTGGGCCCCCTCAAGATGTTGAGTAAAAAAATTTCTTTTTTTTTCAAAAATGTTTATTTTTTATAAGTTACAAATTCTAGCCCCAGGCTAAGAAAAACATTTTTTCGCTCCACCCTAATGTACCTATTCGTCGGACACCCTATATTCATCTCTGTTAATCATTTACATTTTAAATAATAATATTTGGCTTCAGAATCGGTCAAAAAATTATTTTTTTTTTATACAATTAATCACACTTAAACGGCTTTAATATGAAAATATTTAAGCAAACCAAACGATTGAAAGACGCGAGCTTAAGAAAACGGGGGGTCGTCGATATCGGCACTTAACATTATCCATTTTTTTTCGAGCGGTAAATCTAAAAAAAATATTTAAAACGCAAAATTAAGCCAATCGAAGGACTTCAGAAAAATTTGTGCATTTAAAATATTTACCCGACATATTTGGAGCGAAATTAATTAACAATTATTGCTCCGACAATGTCTTCATTAAGTTTATGATACAGGCCTTAATTATTTCTGAGTATAAATCATCAAGTAATTCAGTAATCAAATTTAATAGTTGCCTTAATAAATTTGTTTATTACAACAATTTTAAGAAAATAATGTCGGAGAAAATTCGGCCGCGTTTTCGATTTTTTTTTGTCGGCTCTTTCGTCGACATTCTTCGGCGCCAAAAAGTGGCATTATTTTTGCGTCGAACGGAAGCGGTTTTTTACTTAAAAATTTCTGGTCGCCAATTTATTTTATTTAATATGCAATTTTTTTAATCGAAAAAATTAAATAACAAGTTTACAAAAACAATACGCGGAATTCTTCTCAAGGATGTTAAATTTCAACTAGCGATCCATTTTAATAATCGGACGATTCACGGACAAGGTTGCCCCCTTTTTTTTCTAAATTTAATTAGTGCGCCAGGTGTTAAATGTGACGCTTATTATTATTTTTTTTCATTCAATTAATTGTTTTGCCCCTAATTTGTAAGTTTATGCAAGAGGATACGTTCAATTTAAACGCAAAAAAATTTAAGGTCGCAGAGGTGCGCGGCCTAAATATTTTCCAGTCGATTCTGGTTACCTTTTTTTTTCCACGTCGAATTGCCCCAATTTTGGGGGTCTCCGCAATTAAGAAAATTGTGCGTGTTTGTATTTTGTGCTCATTAAACTAATGGAATTTGTTTTAAGCGCGGCCACTTTTTTTTATTAGCACATAATTCCGGCTTTTTTTTTAATTTTCGAGCCCCTTCTAAAAGCTATCTAAAAAGTGTTAAGCAACGTCGCGATTTCGATGTAAATAGTCGTAGGAGAGGAAAAAAACTAAACTAATCTATTCGAATAATTGATTTACGTAAATGTCCTTCGAATAATATCGAAAAAATTATCTTAGAAGAGAAGATGATAACATCATGTGATTCCGGTTACTGTGGACCAGTGATTTCCAAACTGGGGCGCGCGCATCTCTGGGGTGTCGCAAAAATTTAACAAAAATGTTCAAAAAACGTATTTACCATAGCAATAAGTGGAAGGGAGCGAAAAGATACGCGAATCACGTCAATAAGAGCGAGAGAGCACGACCAAAATTGTATTGTATTGTATGTTTTGATTTTGAGCCCCCTCTCCCTTTTCAATATATCAATATATTTTTATTTTTAGACACGAAAGTGCAAATAGTAAAAATTTTCGAAAATTATTATGAAAATTTCATTAAATTCGATGAAAAATGAACTTTTTAAATAATTAACACACCGAAATCGCAAAATAATCGAAAAAAACAACTTAATAATTCGTAGGCGTTTAAATTTATTCTACGCGTTAATTTCATTTTAAAAATCTCAAATTTTTCGCAAGTGTTCAAAACGAAAATTTTCCTAAAAACCAGACCGTCGACGTTCTCCCTTCGTAAGAAAAAAAAAATTATCAAATGCGACCAAAACGCAGACTGAAACTATTCGTTGTTTTTTCCGTTTAATGAAGCTCATTAGAATTTTAAATTGTACATGCCTCCGAATTAAATAGTGAACTAGCCAAAATAAATATTCATAAATATTTTTTATTGTTTAAAGAAAAGGCGCCAAAAATTAGCATATTTAAATTGGGAACGTATTCGATGAATTAAAATTAGTTATTAGCGACTCGAACCGGAAAAAATATCTGAGAGCATTAATTGGAAGATTTAAGATTCGCCTAAAAATAACAATGAGATTGTTTTTAAAATTCTCCGAGCAATCAATTCGGCGATAAACGGCGGAGGGGACGGGGGAGAACGGATAAAAGTCGCTTTTAAAAGATCGGTTCGTAGTTCTTCGATTTCCTAAAAAAAAACGCAGGTAAACTGGCCTTTAAATTTGCCACAAAAAATATAAATAATTACATTCCATTAAGATCAAAATTTTTCATTAATTTAATATTTATGTTGTGCAAGAAAGGAATACTAAAACAAAAGTTTATTAGATTTGTGTATTTTATATTTATATGTATTTATATATATTATATTTATATGTATATTTAATATTTATGTAAACATTTGCTATTTCCAATGAAAAATTTAAATGTAGTTTAGTAAATATCGATTTTATGTTATAAAAACTTATTTTTACTATAGCAATGAGTGGGAGAGAGCGGAAAGATACGATAATCTCATAAGTGTGAGTGAGAGGGAACGATTAAAATTATTTAACTAATTTTTTCGAATGCGCACATACCCTGCATTCATTGGATCTGTCTATTTTTGTTTTATTATTAATTTTAGAGCAATAAATTAATACCTCTTTATTTTAAGTTTAGTTTCTTACAATGTTAGCAGTTCTACCTCTCTCATAATTTGTTTACTCTTAATGTGTTTATTTAATTAATTTTGTTCGATAGTTATGAATTTTTCTATTGAATGCAGATTTTCGATTTTTGACAAAAATCAAGAAAACACAAGTCTTAAACGTTTTCAAAAACGACAAGCTTCATCCACAAAAATATCATTTAATTTATTTCCCTTTTAAAAATTCTATTACAACTTAAATTACAAAAAAAACAATAAACTCCGGATCCAATTAAATTTTTTCTTCGTTTTTCAAACATGTTATATCAAATCAGCGTTAACCGAGGTTTTACTGTACTTAAGACTATTTAATTACATAAAATGGACAAAAAAATTAATTAATTAATTAATTAATGTCGATCCGATAAACTTCATTTTTATTAACTTCTTTGGCCAACTGAGGGGGGCATCGCATGCCGCCCCCCGAATCCGGCTGATCTAATATCTCAATGTTTGATTTCAACATTAAACGTTGAACTGCCACAATTTTAGACGTCGAAGCCAGAAAGTTAATATTGCGTCGAGCTACCCTTAAAAGTAAATATTGACGAAGCCGAAACATATCCTGGCCGATGTTTAAACAACGAGCACTGATATATTGCAGATTTTATATATTAACTATTGTTACAACAAATGCCAAGAACAGTTTTCGAGATAACCCAAATCCGAACACAATGGAGCCGTAAAATTTTTCCGCCGCAAACGAGAAAAACGGAAAGTTTTCTTCGGAATTAGTCGACGAACTTTGCATGTTTATAGCAGTGGTTTTAAAACTTTTATAAAACAATACAAACGCAAAATTAAGGGTTGAAGTTTTAGGTTCGTTTTGGTATAACAAATTTTAGGTTAAAAAATTTAGCGCCGTTATTTGTGGACAGATCACTTAAAACGTTACAGATTCGGTTTTGCCAGACTTTTGGCTTCGGATAGGCCCAAAAAACCATAGGCGTGCTATATAAAATAACTTATGGGTACATACAAATTAATTTCACGGAAATTTCTTAATGATTCGCAATAATTTAGACCAATAAATTACAGGAAAAATTAATTGAATAATTTTTATCGTTCCTCTCACTTGCATTGACAAGATTATCGTATCTTCTCGCTCCCTTCCACTCATTGCTATGGTAAATATGTTTTTCGAATATAAAATCGATATTTATTAAATTAAATTAAAACTTTTGATTTGAAGGAGCGCACGGCAAATTATACTAATGTAATAAACACGAGGATGTGCGCATTCGAGCGAAAAGTGGCACATTTCCGAGCGAGGGACGCAAATGAAGCGCGACGCGGAGCGGCGCGCTTCATTTTCCCGAGATCGGAATGTGCCACTTTGAGCTCGAATGTGCACACTCGGTTTTACGCATGATTTACAATAAAAAATAGACAAGATATTAGTTAAATAATTTTAATCGTTCTATTGCACTCATACTTATGAGATTATCGTATCTTTTCGCTCTCTCCCACTCGTTGCTATAGTAAAAATACGTTTTTAAACACAGAATTGGTATTTGGGTGATTCTCAGATAACTGTGATTTTTTATGTCCAGTATTTTATTTATCATCCAACATAGTTTTTTCTTATTGAGAAATCATTAATATTATAAATCTAATAATTATCTTTAACCCACCGTAGGTTTTGGAACATAAGTGATCTTGAATTACTCATAACTTACGAAAATATACTCGAAATGTCACAACCGTGGCATGTCCGATTCTCATTTTTCAAACTAAATGTATAAATTTTTATCGATATTCAATTTGTAATTTAAAAGTTACTTCTCATAACTTAAATCTACTATATACTCCATTAAATTATATTGCAATTATACGAAAATAATGTTTGGTAAAAAAATAATCATCTTTGATTTATGTCCGGAAATTTTATTCAATAATTAAATGTGAAATGTTTGCCGTCTAATCGCCATCTTAATTTAGTTTTGTCCACTTTTTCTGGCGGCATTTTCAGGAGGGACTATTTGTGCAATGTTTACAGCTGTGTATTTATTTTGAAGTTTTAAAAATATAATTAAAGTAATTTGTTTTGTTTTGAAAAAGGTATGTCATAAAATTACATGTCAGAACCGTGGTATTGAAATTTACGCTTATTAATACGATGTTTGAATCAATTATAGTAAATTTTTATTTACTTTTACGTAAATAATCGAAATTATTTAGGAAATTATTTTATTTATCTGCATTATAAAGTTAGGTTTATTTTAAATTCAAATGTCATTACCGTGGATGTCACTACCATGGCAAAAATAAGAAATAACTTTTTAATTTATTTTTTCCTCAATGTTTTAACTTATTTCTGTATTTATTTGTTATAGTTTTGTTAAAATTTTGACAGAATAACAATTGGAAAGTAAATTTTGCAAAAACAAAAAAACTGGCGCTCAACAAGTAGCAACAAAGGACTTTCTAAATCGTGGTCTAGCAGAATTTTGGTCAAGTATTAATGTACCAGACCAATTCTATTCAAAAGAGGATAAAAAACAGAAGTTTTGACGTTTAATTTTTTCTTATACCTTATATAGAAAATTTATCATTGCAATAAATATTTTGAGGGTAGTCTGGCAAACAGTTGTGTCAAGAATAGGGCGCCAACTTAAATTTTATATTCTACTGATCGAAACTTCTTCGAATAGTAAAACATTGTACTTATGTCTTATACATCATTTTTACAAAAATTAAGAAAAAAATTATAAAAAAAAACAGTTGGACAAGTTACAGATCGCCGGACAGTTGGTTTATTTTTTGTCGAATATCTAAAAAGTAATAAACTCCATTTTGTACCTATTTTGGTTCATCACCCTTTTAACGGTCGTTTCTTGGACTATTGTATGTCAGTACCGTGGCATTAAAATTTTCAAATTTTGTCATAGTTTTCGCTTCGGTGTAGTTGTAGTAGAACTACAGCACAGGCTTAGTTCTGTGTATAATTCGAGACAGAAAACACCCAAAACACGCGTTTTAAAACATTTTTAATTTCCAAAAAATTTTAGTTATAAAAATCACAGTTATATAGGAATCACCCATTTACTAAATTGCATTTAAATTTTTTATTGGAAATAGCGAAATATAAAATACACAAATCTAATAAAGGCGTAGATGTGCGCATTCGAGCGAAAAGTGGCACATTTCCGAGCGAGGGAGGCAAATGAAGCGCGACGCGGAGCGGCGCGCTTCATTTTCCCGAGATCGGAATGTGCCACTTTGAGCTCGAATGTGCACACTCGGTTTTAAGCACGATTCACAATAATTAAATTACTTTCTAAATAATTTTAAGTACAAATTACAAGACCGTATTTAGGAGTTTATTTTAATTTTTAATTTATTGCCCTAAATTTTATAAAAAAACAAAAATAGACAGATCCAATGAATGCGGGGGATGTGCACATTCGAAAAATTAATTAAAAAATTTTAATCGTTCTCTCTCACTCACTCTTATGAGATTATCGTATCTTTTCGCTCTCTCCCACTCATTGCTATGGTAAAAATACGTTTTTAAACATAAAATCGATATTTACTGAACTACATTTAAATTTTTCATTAGAAATAGCGAATGTTTACATAAATATTAAATTTTATACAAATTAATAAATCGAAAAAAATGTAACAAAATAATTTCACAATAAAACTGAGTAAGTACGAGGTTTACATTTTCCACCGGTTTTCTTCGAAATAGAAAATTGAAACGCAAGTCTCAGCAACTGAGTCGCCTCTTTGGTTTGTCGCATTCAGAAAGCGCATATGTAAAAAGAAAAAAAAACCATATTCCGGTCCTTGGCGAATAAATAAGGCTCGTTATCGGAGCTTTCGCAACGAATCTATTTATCGTTTCGCAACTTTATTAAAACTAGCAACAAAACTATGGCGTCTCCCGAAAATGGTTCATTATGTGCTTAAGTGCTTTTCAATTAAATTAAATTGTTTCGCTTCCATTCTCGCAGCAGTAGGCGGCGAACGCGTCTTGGATCTTCCGACGGCGACGTCGACGTCGACGAGGGCAAAAAGAAAAGCCGCAATTAAAAAAAAAAAAAAAAACGCAAAGTCGGACGAAATAATTGCGATCGAGAAAATCGTGCTTGTGCGATCGGATTTTTTTTTAGGGCAAAATTTTTCCGAGGACATGCCGGAAAATTACAGTCATAAGACGGTATCGGATATCTTCTCCCAATTAGATTATCTCAAAGGCATCGAGTGTAGCAGTAATTAGATTTTATATAACGGAATGGCTTATATTGATTCCGTATGAATATCCTTTGAAGTTTGCGAAAAAAAAAAGAAGTATCCACCTATATTAAAAAATACGACTGAACTACAGGGGCGACGGAGATATCCGTCTGAGAGGATCGTCCACTTTTGATATGCTTAACGTTTAAGACAAAGGGCCTTTGAAAGAATTTAAAAAGAAAATATTTCAAATTAAAATTTAATCTTTTTAGAAATACAAGCAGTACAAGAAATAATTCATCGGTAATCGGAAGCCAAATCTAACTTTTTAATTTTCAAAAATTACTAGGGCTGTACAATTTGGTCGACTGAACCGGCTATAATAAATTTGTTAAGCGGTTAAGTTCATCTGATATACAGCGTTCAGTATGCAATATGTCTTAAATTTAAAAAATTTCGAGTTAAATGCATTTCCATGTTTGATATGGGATTTCCATCGTTTATATTTTGAATTAAAAAAAATTACAAATGGTTTTAGTGGCATCTTTGTAGCATAATCAAAGAAACAATTTCGAAATGTTAAAAGTATATACGATTTCTGGACACCCTATATCTAATTTTTTTGTGGGTGGAATTTTTCGCTTAAAATGAGCGCACTTATGTAAAATGGCTTCAGGAAACGAAATTTGAAAACCGCAAATTGATAGCTCATCGATTTACGGAGTTATGATTTTTTCAATTATTTTTACATTACAAGTTAAGATAATTTTTGGACACCCAATATCTAATGTATTTCTGGCTGGAATTTTTGCTCAAAATTATTACACTTATGTAAAAAGGGTTCAGAAACCGAAATTTGAAAACCGCATATTGATAGCTCATTGATTTATAGAGTTATGATTTTTTTAATTATTTTTATATTAAAAGTACATACAATTTTTGGACACCCAATTTCTAATTTATTTCTGGCTGGAATTTTTTGCTCAAAATTACTACACTTATGTAAAAAGGCTTGAGAAAACGCAATTTTAAAACCGCGAATTGATAGCTCATCGATTTACGGAGTTATGATTTTTTTAATTATTTTTATATTAAAAGTACATACGATTTTTGGACACCCAATATCTAATTTATTTCTGGCTGGAGTTTTTTGCTCAAAATTACTACACTTATGTAAAAAGGCTTGAAAAAACGCAATTTTAAAACCGCAAATTGATAGCTCATCGATTTACGGAGTTATGATTTTTTTAATTATTTTTATATTAAAAGTACATACGATTTTTGGACACCCGATATCTAATTTATTTCTGGTTGGAATTTTTTGCTCAAAATTACTACACTTATGTAAATAGGCTTGAGAAAACGGAATTTTAAAACCGCATATTGATAGCTCATTGATTTATAGAGTTATGATTTTTTTAATTATTTTTATATTAAAAGTACATACAATTTTTGGACACCCAATTTCTAATTTATTTCTGGCTGGAATTTTTTGCTCAAAATTACTACACTTATGTAAAAAGGCTTGAGAAAACGCAATTTTAAAACCGCGAATTGATAGCTCATCGATTTACGGAGTTATGATTTTTTTAATTATTTTTATATTAAAAGTACATACGATTTTTGGACACCCAATATCTAATTTATTTCTGGCTGGAGTTTTTTGCTCAAAATTACTACACTTATGTAAAAAGGCTTGAAAAAACGCAATTTTAAAACCGCAAATTGATAGCTCATCGATTTACGGAGTTATGATTTTTTTAATTATTTTTATATTAAAAGTACATACGATTTTTGGACACCCGATATCTAATTTATTTCTGGTTGGAATTTTTTGCTCAAAATTACTACACTTATGTAAATAGGCTTGAGAAAACGGAATTTTAAAACCGCAAATTGATAGCTCATCGATTTACGGAGTTATGATTTTTTTAATTATTTTTATATTAAAAGTACATACGATTTTTGGACACCCGATATCTAATTTATTTCTGGCCGGAATTTTTTGCTCAAAATTACTACACTTATGTAAATAGGCTTGAGAAAACGGAATTTTAAAACCGCAAATTGATAGCTCATCGATTTACGGAGTTATGATTTTTTTAATTATTTTTATATTAAAAGTACATACGATTTTTGGACACCCGATATCTAATTTATTTCTGGTTGGAATTTTTTGCTCAAAATTACTACACTTATGTAAATAGGCTTGAGAAAACGGAATTTTAAAACCGCAAATTGATAGCTCATCGATTTACGGAGTTATGATTTTTTTAATTATTTTTATATTAAAAGTACATACGATTTTTGGGCACCCAATATCTAATTTATTTCTGGCCGGAATTTTTTGCTCAAAATTACTACACTTATGTAAAAAGGCTTCAGAAAACGAAATTTTAAAACCGCGAATTGATAGCTCATCGATTTACGGAGTTATGATTTTTTTAATTATTTTTATATTAAAAGTACATACGATTTTTGGGCACCCAATATCTAATTTATTTCTGGCCGGAATTTTTTGCTCAAAATTACTACACTTATGTAAAAAGGCTTTGGAAAACGAAATTTTAAAACCGCAAATTGATAACTTATCGATTTACGGAATGATGATTTTTTTAATTATTTTTATATTAAAAGTATATACGATTTTTGGACATCAAATATATAATTTATTTCTGACTGGAAATTTTTGCTTAAAATCACTAAATTTATGTAAAAAGGCTGCGGAAATCGAAATTTAAAAACCACATATTGATAGCTCATCGATTTATAGAGTTATGATTTTTTTAATTATTTTTGTATTAAAAGTCTATACAATTATTGAACACCCGATATCTAATTTGTTTCTGGTTGGAATTTTTTTCTGAAAATTACCCGACTTATGTAAAAAGGCTTCAGAAATCGAAATTTGAAAACCGCATTTTGAAATCTTTTCGATTTACGGAGTTATGATTTTTTAATTATTTTTATATTAAAAGTCTATACAATTTTTGGACACCCCATATCTAATTTATTTCTGGCAGGAATTTTTGCCCAAAACCACATTTTCATATCTCTTCGTAAATTGTACGTTTCATTTTTCGGCAAATCGCAACTTTTGCGTTAATTTCGTGACGCCTAAGCAATCTTCGAAAAAAACGTCGTTCCTCGCGAAAATAATCCGCACAAACGGCGACAACAAAGTTTGAAAAACACGTACGGTCGTCATGGTTACTAATACGAAATCTTCGGAGTGTTTTCACACACTGGAGAGCCGTTGCCGATGTCATCTCCTAAGCCGGATTTTCCGTCAGGGAAAAAAAACAGTCAGGGGGAAAAGTGCGAATTTTTAAAATGCTCTAACAAAGGATCACAACTTTTAACATTTAATTGCTTTAAAAATTACCTTAAAAGTTTTCCTTCGTATTTAGTCACGCAACACTTCAATTAACACTTGCAATTAATTGTTTCATTCAATATTTTTGAAATTAAACGGTTTTTTAGACACTTTCCGCACAGAGCTTGTTGTAAGACTGGTTTAGTATTCGGACGGTTCCGACAAAGGAATTTTATATCAGTTTTGTTATCAAATACGACTAATGCATTTCTTTACTTTTATCGCGCACGTGTGCGAAATAAAAATGCTTTGTTGCCGAGCGACCGGCTCGTTATTGCAAATAACAGCTACACCCACGTAGCTCTTGTTATGAGTTAATTGTACTGCATTCAGCATTGAAATTGTAAATTCTTTTCCGAGTTAATCCAACATTGCAACAATCGCGAAGACGACCACAGTTAATAATAATAATAATACAGTGAAACTTCAATTATCTGGACCTCACTTGTACGGATTCGCGACTGTTTTGTTTAGTGATTAATATTTGTTGGGTTTTTTGTAAACATACCTATACCTAACAATTTGATCAAGTTTTTTCCTGTTAAAACGGGACGCTTTGTAATCGTGCTTAAAACCGAGTGTGCGCATTCGAGCTCAAAGTGGCACATTCCGATCTCGGGAAAATGAAGCGCGCCGCTCCGCGTCGCGCTTCATTTGCCTCCCTCGCTCGGAAATGTGCCACTTTTCGCTCGAATGCGCACATCTTCGTTTTTATTAGATTTTTACATGAATCTTTTTTTTTTCAAATCAAACAATTAAAATTTCAATCAATTTTGATTTTATATTCGGTGAAATTTATGGCATTTATTGTTTTTAAAAACTGTTCAAAAACATTTTTCATTAATTTAATATTTATGTTGTGCAAGAAAAGAATACTAAAACAAAAGTTTATTCGATTTGTGTATTTTATATTTCGCTATGTCCAATGAAAAATTTAAATGTAGTTTAGTAAATATCGATTTTATGTTATAAAAACTTATTTTTACTATAGCAATGAGTGGGAGAGAGCGAAAAGATACGAGAATCTCATATGTGTGAGTGAGAGGGAACGATTAAAATTTTTTAATTCATTTTTCGAATGTGCGCATATCCCGCATTCATTCGATCTGTCTATTTTTGTTTTTTTTTATTAAATTTAGTACAAAAGATTAAAAATTAAAATTAACTCCTAAATACAGTTTTGTAATTTAAATTAATTAAAAAATAAATTAATGATTGTGAATCGTGCTTAAAGCCGAGTGCGCACATTCGAGCTCAAAGTGGCACATTCCGATCTCGGGAAAATGAAGCGCGCCGCTCCGCGTCGCGCTTCATTTGCCTCCCTCGCTCGGAAATGTGCCACTTTTCGCTCGAATGCGCACATCCTTGTATTTATCGAATTTGCCTATATTATTATTTTATTCTCCAATTCAAAAAATTAAAAGTCGAATAAATTAGATCTAGGGGTAAACAGTACAGTTGTTGGCCAGTCGACAATGATTGGCCATATTTAAAAAATTATTTAATAATAAATCTATATTTCCTAAAATATATTTTCTAATATATGGTTCGTTTTTTTTGCTAATTTTCTATATCTTATTTTAATTAGAAAATATTGGCCGATTACTGTAAATTCACTAGTCAATTACTATATTTATATGGCCAATAACTATGATGTTTAATAAAAGGGCCAATTACTGTACTGTTTACCCCTATTTTTCGTTTGAAAAAGGTTAGATATTTTATTTCTTTTGATAAGTTGTCATGGTGCTCCTCCGCACGCCTAATTGTAGCGAGCTCGATAACAATATTTTCGGGTGTACTTTCGAATGTTTACTAATTCGCATTTTTGATTAATTAAAATTGTATATGATTCAAATTTTCTGAAGTGGGCCACTAAAAATCAACTAGTTGATTTTTGCAGATTGTTGAAGATTTATATGTCAAAATTAATGTCTCCAAATATTTTTGGGTAATTTTCATTTTTGTAAAAATTATAAACAAATTAGTTTTAAGGCACATTTTGTATACACTGTTGTAATTAGACTTCATTTATGGATTAATTTAATTTTTAAATATAAAAAAAAAATTATGTTAAATAGGGGGCGCATCAAAATTTTAGAACGACTTGGGTGGGGATTGTTAAAAAACACGTTGGGAAATAAGAGTCAAAATTCGGAAAAAGTCAAAGTATTTTTTTTCATGTACGATGAAGTCTCCCATCTGGTCTACTTTAAAAGTACTAAATTAGAAATGTGATTTTTGGTAAAAATACCCTACTGTAATTTTTAATTAAAAGAAAAGCGAGAAGTGGTACATTTAGTTCAGTTTGATTTAATTAATATTATTTGTAAGAGAGAAGAATAAGATAGGCAAATTCAATTATTAAGGAGTACAGTAGACCCGCGGTAATCCGGCCCCTGGCTTATCCGGCGCCATTTGTAATCCGAAATTCAAATTATGTAGTGATTTGTCGGATTATAAGGTACTACTTTTTAAGAAGTTCCGGACTACACTTTATAATCCGACTTGCAAAACATTTATCGGATTACCGCGCGTCGACTGTATTTGTATAGAATCTTACTGCATTGATAAAGAATTTGTCGGATTATAAGGTACTCATTTTTAGAAACTTGCGAACTACAGAGGGTCTGTGGCAGTACTCTATAATCCGACAAATTCGATAATCCGACATAGCCTCGCAAAACGTTTGTCGGATTACTGCGGGTCCACTGTATGTGCACTTTTCAGGCGAAAACTTTTTTCGAATAGAAAATCTGAATTTGAAGGATTTGTTATTAATATAGTCGAATCCAATTAACACGAAGATGTGCGCATTCGAGCGAAAAGTGGCACATTTCCGAGCGAGGGAGGCAAATGAAGCGCGACGCGGAGCGGCGCGCTTCATTTTCCCGAGATCGGAATGTGCCACTTTGAGCTCGAATGTGCGCACTCGGCTTTAAGCACGATTCACAATCATTAATTTATTTTTTAATATATTTAAATTACAAAACTGTATTTAGGAGTTAATTTTAATTTTTAATTTACAGCACTAAATTTAATAAAAAAAAACAAAAATAGACAGATCGAATGAATGCGGGATATGTGCACATTCGAAAAATGAATTAAAAAATTTTAATCGTTCCCTCTCACTCACACATATGAGATTCTCGTATCTTTTCGCTCTCTCCCACTCATTGCTATAGTAAAAATAAGTTTTTATAACATAAAATCGATATTTACTAAACTACATTTAAATTTTTCATTGGACATAGCGAAATATAAAATACACAAATCGAATAAACTTTTGTTTTAGTATTCCTTTCTTGCACAACATAAATATTAAATTAATGAAAAATGTTTTTGAACAGTTTTTAAAAACAATAAATGCCATAAATTTCACCGAATATAAAATCAAAATTGATTGAAATTTTAATTGTTTGATTTGAAAAAAAAAAGATTCATGTAAAAATCTAATAAAAACGAAGATGTGCGCATTCGAGCGAAAAGTGGCACATTTCCGAGCGAGGGAGGCAAATGAAGCGCGACGCGGAGCGGCGCGCTTCATTTTCCCGAGATCGGAATGTGCCACTTTGAGCTCGAATGTGCGCACTCGCTTTAAGCACGATTCACAATCATTAATTTATTTTTTAATTAATTTAAATTACAAAACTGTATTTAGGAGTTAATTTTAATTTTTAATCTTTTGTACTAAATTTAATAAAAAAAAACAAAAATAGACAGATCGAATGAATGCGGGATATGTGCACATTCGAAAAATGAATTAAAAAATTTTAATCGTTCCCTCTCACTCACACATATGAGATTCTCGTATCTTTTCGCTCTCTCCCACTCATTGCTATAGTAAAAATATGTATTTAAACGTAAAATCGATATTTATTAAGCTACATTAAATTCTTGTTAGGATTTCTTAATATTCGGTATCGTAATTGACAATTTTTTGAAAAGGGGACATTTTGGCGTCCCGAATGATTGCTTGGGGACAACGGGACAAATGATCTGAAAACGGAACAATCCCATTCAAAACACATTATATATAGCTAAAATTCGTTTTTTTTATACATTCGATTATCCGAATGAGCTGCAACTATAATTAGTTCGGATCAACGAGTTTCCACTGTAATAATAAACTTTGAGAGAAAGTCCCCAAAAAACCATAACGACTTGAGCAAACGATCCAAAGTAAATAAAAAAAGGTGCTATGGAATTAAATTCGAGTAAAACACAACAATTTTATGTTTACCAGACGAAATGTCCCATTTTACAATGTCGCCAAAAAAATTTTAAAAGCGTTTCCTGTCCGACCGAGAAAAAAAAACGAACGCTTGCCAAGCGAATTCCGCAAGTTTTCGGACGCTTTACGCTTTTTTACGGCGGCCGTCGCTCTAAAAATAGTTTTTTTGGGGCAACAATCGTATAAAATAATTCCGTTATACAATTCGGTGTCGGCGGAAAACTAAATTTAGTGTTTTCTCTAAGTAAAAGTTTAATGGCTCGTTGCGATCGCTGAATAAACATGAACCGGAGAGCATTCGCGTTGATTTAGCTTTAATTAACAAAAATTGTAATGCAAACACAGAAATAATAAGGTTGTTGACTTTTTATTTAGATAAAAAAGGTTATTTTATGAAATTTGATCATGTGAAATATTTATTATATCATTAGATTAATTTTTTTTTTTTATTTCGATAAATAATTAAATATAAATTAATGCGATCGGCTGTGGCCGACGCTTCGAACCGAAACCGAACCGAAAACCGAAAAAAACGTTTTTTGTGCCGGAACTGAACCGAAAAAATTTTTCGGTTCATTTCCATACGGCACATTAATTATTTTATATTTATTACGTACTTTTTATAATATTTTATACTTATATTATACATTAGGGTGCTTCGTTTTACAGCGACCTTTTTTTATTTAGGCTCTATTGCCAAAATATTTTGCTAAATACCGAAAAAAAATTCTCACAAAATTTCAGTCGTTAATTTTAATTTTAAGTGGTCACTAGAACACGACGATTGCATAAATTGCAGCAGAGCTATAGACAATTGAAAAAATGTGTATACAGTGGAACCTCCATTCACGGACACCTCTCTTAGAAGGCCGCTTCCATTTTTTGATGACGGAGGGAAGTGCCAATGCTTAATATGCATTTTAGTCTTTTTTCTTTTAGACGGACACCTCTCTTACGCGAACAAAAATTTCATGCCCATTGGCGTCCGTCTATGCGAGGTTTTACTGTATTTGCATGTTAAACGAATTTGAAATTTATTTTTTAATTGAACCGGAATGGTGAAGATAACGGTTCGAAGCTTTGCTTTTTACAAATCTAAAAAGTACCCGGGAAAAAAAATTAAAAGTTTTTGTTTGGCCTAGTCCGGCACTGGTTGTAAGTGCAAAATAGACAAGGTTCACTTGTACTTATGATTTTTTAATTGGTTTCGAAGGAAATTTTTGTGATTTAATTAAGATTAAAGATTAGGTTAAGGCCTGTCGTTGTTGTTATTTATAATTTGGAGACGTGTTCAATAATTGTGTTGACATCGTGTTACATACGTCTATGGGCTTCTGGGGAGACTTTATCAGTTATTTGACGTACTCCCTGGCCTGCATCATTAATCATATAATTAACAAAATTTGCAGAAATCTATAAGGATTCGATTTGTGCCTTCATAAACAATTAAATAAAATGGAACGAGATTAAAAAATTTTATTGGGACACTAATTTATGCTTAATTAATAATTTTAATCAAACTAAAGATAATAAATAGCTTTTTTTATACAATATACTAAGTATCGCGATAAATAGATTTTGATTTATATATAAATATATCCACTCGCATTTAATTTTTATTCTTCAAGACGCATTCAACAGTGTTAAAAGTGGTGATTATTAAACGGTTTCTTCTCAAATGAATCGGCGAATATTATTATACTTATTATTATTATAAACCAACGAGGTAAATTTAAAATTGTGGAACTTGATTGCCATCTTTTAGACGATCTCGAAACTTCCACCGAGTGTATGAAACTTTGCTTAGCAACAATTCTGTTTATCTTAGAAAATTGATAGGAATGTTAATGGGGGTCACCAGTGCTTCTCAAACTGTCGCTCGTAGTATTTTTATCCCACGAAACTAATTTAATTTATTTCCATTCGATTTACCGCGGAATCGGTCCTTTTGACCATTTCGCAATTTTATCGTTTTGTTACTTTTTATTAGTAGAATATATTTCTGCCATATTACATGACTTTTCCTAATTTCAGTTGATAATTACTGTCCTATAATTGTTTTTCTTTTAAATTGTATTTTTTTTCTTTTAAGAGAAGGCACATACTTTTTTCTTTCCAATTATTCATTTGCTCGGTTCTATTGATAATAATTATTTATAGCAGCAATGAAGTGCTTTATTACATAGAAAAAAAAACTTATTGATCAAATGGCCAAATAATATTATGTAAAGGCACCTTTTTGAATATGGTTGTTTTTAAAATTTTGAATATAACAGGAATCAGCTCACTATATTTGCGC
The DNA here is from genome assembly GCA_036325965.1 of Sinopyrophorus schimmeli. Lineage (NCBI taxonomy): Eukaryota > Metazoa > Arthropoda > Insecta > Coleoptera > Elateridae > Sinopyrophorus > Sinopyrophorus schimmeli. The sequence goes on from JARFIZ010000071.1 coordinate 58,009, forward strand.
GAAACCAGTAGCCCATGTCCTTGTTCAAGGTCCAAGCTATCTCTATATCAAAATTTATCAAAATTGGTTGAGTGGTTTGGGCGTGAAAAAGTAACAGACAGACGGACAGACAGACCGAGTTACTTTCGCTTTTATAATATTAGTTTGGATAATTAAATTTTTTTAGAAAATAAATTAAGTATTGTGAAACGTGCTTAAAGTGGAGTGCGCACATTCGAGCTCAAAGTGGCACATTCCGATCTCGGGAAAATGAAGCGCGCCGCTCCGCGTCGCGCTTCATTTGCCTCCCTCGCTCGGAAATGTGCCACTTTTCGCTCGAATGCGCACATCTTCGTATTTATTTAATTTGTATACTTTATATTTTGCTATTTCAAATGAAAAATTTAAACGTAGTTCAGTAAATATAGATTTTATGTTTAAAACGTATTTTCACCATAGCAATGAGTGGGAGAGAGCGAAAAGATACGATGAAACCCGTAAGGGTGAGTGAGAGAAAACGATTAAATTTTTTTAACTAATTTTTCGAATGTGGACATCTCCCGCATTCATTGGATCTGTCAATTTTTTTTTTTTATTAAATTTAGTGCAATAAGTTAAAAATTGAAATAAACTAAATACAGTCCTGTAATTTGTAAATTAGTTATTGTAAATTAATTATTGTGAATCGTGCTTAAAGCGGAGTGCGCACATTCGAGCTCAAAGTGGCACATTTCCGATCTCGGGAAAATAATAATAATAATAATTTAAACACATTATTTCACTATTGTTGCAAAAATTAAATATATTGAATAAATATCGATTCTGTGTTTAAAAATGTATTTTTACTATAGCAATGAGTGGGAGAGAGCGAAAAGATACAATAATTTAATAAGTATGAGTGCGATAGAACCATTAACATTATTTAATTAATTTTTTGTCTATTTTTTATTGTAAATCATGCTTAAAACCGAGTGTGCACATTCGAGCTCGAAGTGGCCCATTCCGATTTCGGGAAAATGAAGCGCGCCGCTCCGCGTCGCGCTTCATTTGCCTCCCCGCTCGGAAATGTGCCACTTTTTGCTCGAATGCGCAGATCTACGCATTTATTAGATTTGTGTAGTTTAACTTTTGCTATTTCCAATGCAAAATTTAATTGTAGCTTAATAAATATCGATTTTACGTTTAAAAACATATTTTTACTATAGCAATGAGTGGGAGGGAGCGAAAAGATACGAGAATCTCATATGTGTGAGTGAGAAGGAACGATTAAAATTTTTTAATTAATTTTTCGAATGTGCACATATCCCGCATTCATTCGATCTGTCTATTTTTGTTTTTTTTTTATTAAATTTAGAGCAATAAATTAAAAATTGAAATAAACTCCTAAATACAGTCTTGTATTTTGTACAAAAAATTATTTAGAAAGCAAATTAATTATTGTGAATCGTGGTTAAAGCGGAGTGCGCACATTCGAGCTCAAAGTGGCACATTCCGATCTCGGGAAAATGAAGCGCGCCGCTCCGCGTCGCGCTTCATTTGCCTCCCTCGCTCGGAAATGTGCCACTTTTCGCTCGAATGCGCACATCTTCGTTTTTATTAGATTTTTACATGAATCTTTTTTTTTTCAAATCAAACAATTAAAATTTCAATCAATTTTGATTTTATATTCGGTGAAATTTATGGCATTTATTGTTTTTAAAACTGTTCAAAAGCATTAAATGTGTTGCAATAAATATTTAATTGTTAAAAGACCAATTTTCCTTAAAGGCTAATTGACCGACAACCGCGGTTGTAGTAAGTTCAAAATTGCCGCGGTTCTAGTGTTAATCGATATTTGTTTTTCGTTTATATACAGGGTACTATATAAAATTATTTTTCAATGTATAGGTTAGGTATTGAAAAAATACTATGAAGTATAATTCACATTAAATCTAAAACCAATTTGGTTTTGAAGGCCTAAAAATTGCAATTAATTTAATTATCAAGATTCCGACGGGTTCTCAGCGGTTCTAAAAATTTTTCGCGCGTTGTCCAGTTCTATCGATATGACTGCCGCGTTTTGACCAGTTACTAATCGTTTTTTTTTTCATTTTCAGATCGAACTAAGAAAGGATGCCACTGCCGAAGCTGAACTGCTTGACGAAGCACACCCTTCTAACGCTCCTAACGGTGATCGGCGTAATTGGCGGCACCATAACCGGCCTAATACTTAGCAACGTGAGCAGCAGGCCATGGACCAAGAGGGAGGTGATGTACATAAAATATCCCGGCGACATATTCCTCCGAATGCTCAAGTCCCTCATCATACCCCTGCTGACGTCATCGGTCATATCCGCGATCGGGGCCCTGGACCTGAGCCTGTCGAAGAAGATAGCCATAAGGTCCATCGTCTACTACAGCATAACGACAGTTTGCGCCGTCATACTCGGAATCGTGCTGGTGTGGACCATTAGGCCCGGCGTCGGCGGCTCGAAGGAGGTGAAAAAGAACAACCCGGCCGACCAGAAGGTCGTGCTCACCACCGACACCCTCATGGACCTGGGCAGGTGAGATTTTGGGGCAATTTCTTAGGAAAGCGAAGGTCGCGGTTTGACACACATAAACGGGGCGCGAAGAGGATAATTGGGAATTAAGTGCCCAATTCAAACAAATCGCAAATTATGCATAACGTCTAAACGCTGTTCAGTCACACATTAAGTTGGTTCAGGCCGGATATACCGTGACATGAGATCATTAGCATCTACATCGAAATTTCCTGCTACAATAAGCCATGTCCTGCTACGGCGCAATGGGTGCTCATTTGCCTCTATTGTGCGGCCGCCCGCTCGAAAAAAAAGCGAAATCGATCCGATTTTCGGCGCTGGAATTTTTTTTGGGCGTCCGGGCCGCCGTGGCGTGGACCCCGACGGACGGGGAAGGTCGTGCAAAAGTTTGGGCGATCCCCTGGTATCGGGAAAAAATCGAAATTGGTGTGTCGCACGGATTTCGAGGGGCGCGGGGGATTAATTGGTACGAAAGGCGAGGTTTCTAAATTGGGATCGGTGCCGATTTATTTTTACCTTCGCACCGGTCGCTTTGCTTTGACTTTTCTGGGAAATGAGAGAATTGATTGTGTGTTTGATTTCAGAAATATGTTTCCGCCGAATTTGATCGAAGCCACCATTGGACAGGTTGGTATTTTCTGTTACTAGAAAAAATTGCGAGAAATTATTCAATTACAGTCGAACCTCAATAAGGCGAACACGGTTCTATGGTCTATCGTTCAATTTTTATAAGGCTAATTGATTATTGTGAATCGTGCTTAAAGCCGAGTGTGGGCATTCGAGCTCAACGTGGCACATTTACGATCTCAGGAAAATAATAATAATAATAATTTAAACACATTATTTCACTATTATTGCAAAAATTAAATATATTGAATAAATATCGATTCTGTGTTTAAAAACGTATTTTTACTATAGCAATGAGTGGGAGAGAGCAAAAAGATACAATTATCTAATAAGTATGAGTGCGATAGAACGATTAAAATTGTTTAATTAATTTTTTGTCTTTTTTTAATTGTAAATCATGCTTAAAACCGAGTGTGCACATTCGAGCTCAAAGTGGCACATTCCGATCTCGGGAAAATGAAGCGCGCCGCTCCGCGTCGCGCTTCATTTGCCTCCCTCGCTCGGAAATGTGCCACTTTTCGCTCGAACGCGCCCATCCTCGTATTGATTTAATTCGGCTCGATTAATCTTCTATCCTTCAATTCAAAAAGTTTTAAGAAAACTGGTCACGTTAGTTATACAGGGGCGCATCCAGGGTGGAAACCTGCGCCATCTCAACCCCTTTCTCAATACAGTCGAACCCCGATAAGGCGATGTCTTAATAACTCGAACTCGAATTTGTTTCTCTAGGACTTGCCTATTTCAACGTTAATATAGTCAACTCGCGTTATAACGAAGCTCGATATAACGAAAATGTCGATATAAAGAAAGAAACCGCCGGTCCCTTGAAAATCTCGCTTTATAACGAAAATTTTAATGGGTTTTGGTCCCCTCGATATAACGAAGTTTTCTTGACCAAAGTCTAATAATTTTTGTTAAAAAAGTAAGTACTGTAAGTATTTATATAATTTACATAATGTGTTTCTAAACAATTTTTGATTTTTTTATCTTAAAGCAATCAATTATCAATTACTTGCAGAGCCATGACCTTGACGACAGTGTGTTCTCAATTATATCATAAATCTAGAGAACGCAATTGAACGGACATGCACAATCACCTCCATATAAACTAAAATTTCGGATTTTTTTTAGATTATACTTGCTTTTATTTCTATTGTTGTTTTTTATTGCTTTATTAATTTTTTTTAGATTTCTGCGTTATATTGGTTATTTTATTAAACGACAACGAATTTGCGGTGTTTTGGATTGAATTATTTTATATCTTCTACACAATTTTATAAGTTTGTTATTTTATGCTTTTATAATAACAAATTTCGATATAACGAACTTTTGATATAACAAACTTTTTCTTGGGTTTCTTAAAATTCGTTATAACGCGAGTTGACTGTATTTTTATAACGCTAACTCAAATTTTTTGATATTGCGAAGCGTTTTATAATTATCTAAATTCAAGTTTCCATTAGTAAATATTTCGATAACTCAAAGTTAAATTTTACAACTTTTCATAAAAGTACAATACCTGGTAGGATTAAAGAACGGGTTTGTTCGGTGTTATTGCTGATCAAAATGCCTATTGTTTTTTTTTTTATTAATTGATAAGAGTTTTTAGATATAAGATTAATAAAATTTCAATTAACAGCAATTAGGAAAATTAATGCTTCAAAATAATTACTCGGTTACCTCAATAGCCGATCAAGAGAAATAGTAGGCGATCAGTATATACCCTTGGTACCCGACCACTAGAAGGTTTTTTTTATAAACCGTCAAAAATATTACTTTAATTTTGTTATCTATTTAAAATAGTTTTTATTAAGTTCAAAAATAATGATTACTAATTACAATTATATTATTCAGAAAAAAGAATAATGAGTTTAACGTCTTAACATACAGTGACATCTGAGAAAAGTCATTTATTTCATGTACTATTGTATATTTTGACGTTTTATTTGTATCGTAGTCGATCGAGTACCAATTGCATACAAAAAAATGGTTCCAGTATTGTCTATGCAAAATTTGAAGTTATAAGTGATAGAAAATAGGAATAGAAACGATGGCTTTCGATCTGTAATTAGAAAACAAGTAGCGCCACCCACTGTTCGCCAAACGTAATAACTAGGGGTTCGCTTCTACGTTAACCTGTCAACGAGTATACACAAATATGATTTACGGGGGCCGGTGAAAAATTATTAAATACTTTTTATCAAACATTATGACAATAAATTTTACTTTAGGAATACTTTATCAACATGATTTTATGTAACAGTATTGGCATAATTATATAAATACGAAAATATCGAAGTGATCGGGTATTGGGTCCTGATCGACTATAGGGTTTTGATTTGAATGTTGCTGTCAATATGAAAAATCAATAATAACGTTTCTATGACTACTTAATAATAATAATTTTAATGGTTCCTGTAGGTGTCACAACTACCGTGTTCAAAAATACGGTTGTGTTTCTCAACTCGGACCTTATTGTAGATGGAGCTACGAGCAAACTTAGTATATTACACCATCTGTCAGAAGACGCTGTTACTAATGAATTTCTGTAAAGTGTGAATACAGTATATTAATTCATTAATTGTTTATGTTTTTTCCATTAAGTTTTCTTTTTTATGAATAACATAATTTAATTACTACTTGTGTGGTGTCAAGGTGCTCTTTGGGCAAAATCTGCTAACTGCGCTCGACGCTCCATCTACAATAAGGTCCGACTTGTGAAACATGCGCATTTTTGCTCATTCAAGTGCGTGCCGATTTATTTTGCCTATCGGTGTACATAAAATGATTTTCGAAGTTCTGAGAATTAAATTTTTTATCAATTTAAAAATTTCTTTAAACAAAATTTGCCATACGTCCAAAGAGAATAAATTTTTTTCCAACTAATTTAATCGAAATACAATCATCCAAAATTTAACTAATTAAAAACAAGGAAAAATCGAACGTTTTGTACAACTCTCTTCTTTATTAAGAAAAATGAAAAAAATAGATGGCAAATTAAACCTTGTACCACTTCAATGATGAAAAAAGCGCCGATAAGTTAAAATCGCAATTTGGCCCGAACAAACAGCAAATCTGAATTTGACTGGTTTCGCATAACACTCGAAATCCAATCTCGAGCAAAATTAGCTGGAAGTAACCCATTAGTTTCCTGATACTGAAAGCTTTGTGTTTGACACAAATAAACTCCCAAGTTTGACTGATAGAACGTAATTGATCGTACATATAATTTCCCCGCTCCCACTCGATGACTTGTTCTTGCTAATAACCGAGGCCGCAATTAATCCGATACGGCCATAAGAAATCCTAATTTGTTCCAGGGCCAAATCGAGATCATTGTTCCCGAGGAGTACAGGAAGAATCCCAGATTTAGCAATAAAACGTTCAACTTACGAGACCGTAAGCCGTCGACGAAAGAAAAGGCAGAAACCCAGTAAAACCTCGTTGTTTTCAGAATACGCGTTCTGGGACTTCAGGGAAAGTATGGTGATGCGAAACACGAACGTTTTGGGCATCGTGATGTTCAGCATCGTTTTCGGCATAACCATCGGCATGATGAAAGATCGAGGCGAGCCGCTATTGATCTTTTTTGAAAGGCTGAGCGAAGCCATGATGCTCATCACGCGATGGGTCATCTGGTGAGTGAATTTTTTTTACCAGTGGAACTTGGGAAAATTAAAAAAATTTAGGTTGTCGCCCGTCGGGGTCTTCTTCTTGGTAATCGCCCAGATCATGGAGATTCCCAGCTTCGCCGACCTGCTGGGCCAATTGGGCCTGTACTTTTGTACGGTGCTCTTGGGCTTGTTCTTGCACGGTTTTGGCACGTTGTCCGTTATCTATTTCATTTGCACGAGGACGTTGCCGTTCAAGACCATCGCAGGGCTGAGTCAGGTTTTGGCCACCGCTTTTGGAACGGCGTCGAGGTAAAATTTGAATTTTTGGTGCGAAAAGAAGTTGATAAAAATCGATTTCAGTTCCGCCACGATGCCCATCACCATACAAACTTTGGACAACATGGGGGTCGATCCAAGAGTGTCGAGATTTGTGATTCCCGTTGGGGCTACGATTAATATGGACGGGACTGCTCTGTACGAGGCCGTGGCCGCCATTTTTATTGCCCAAAGGAACGGGCTCGAGTTGGGAATTGGACATGCCGCAGCCATATGGTAAAAATTATTTTGCGCTCACATTTTAATCAATACATTGACCCCATACGAAGACTGATTCGTTAGATTTTATATTTACACCCATGCCAAAAGAAACAAATGAATGTATAGATTTTGGTTTGTTTCAATTTGTTGGCTAAACTGTTTTGGATGCGGCCCACAGACTCTTAAATGCAAATTAATTTAGTAAAATTGCTTTGAAATAGTTTTTTTTTATACAACTCAATGGTAAGAAAGATTTCTGCAGTTTTGAACAAAAAATGGTACTTTTTACAAGAATTGCATATTTTGTTTTTGTAACTACTTACAATAATCGGTCGAAACATTCAAATAAATTATTAATTTTATTAGAAAAAAGTTTAATAATTAACGTATGAGAATCAATGCCAGCTACTGTATATTTAAAAAGAAAGAGAGAAATAATGGTAACTCCTCAAGAAGAAATGAAATAAAGCTATTTTTTTGAGAACTATAACTTTGAAAGTGGGTTTAAATTGTTTATTGCCCATTAACTTGATTTATTGGCAGTTTTCCCCATTAATCTATCAAACACTTCATTATTTCTCCATTTATTTCATTTTTATATACTGTTTTATGGCCCTATTGAGTTTTCACAATTTAGAAAATAAATTAAAGTTCTCCTTTTTTATATTTAAATTTTAATTCGACTGCAATTTGAAAAATTTTGAAAAGAAAACTTGCGCAACTTTATTTTGATTTTTTAAAAAGACTGTGTCGTTTTTTAAGTTATACTTCTTTTGGTGCGTTCAAAGTAAAATTTTAGCAGACAACGGAAGAACAAACAAAAATTCAACTAAGAAAGTAAATTAATTATTGTGAATCGTGCTTAAAGCCGAGTGTGCACATTCGAGCTCAAAGTGGCACATTCCGATCTCGGGAAAATGAAGCGCGCCGCTCCGCGTCGCGCTTCATTTGCCTCCCTCGCTCGGAAATGTGCCACTTTTCGCTCGAATGCGCACATCTTCGTATTTATTAAATTTATATAGTTTATATTTTGGTATTTCAAATGAAACATTAAAATGTAGTTCAGTAAATATCGATTTTATGTTTAATAACATATTTTTACCATAGCAATGAGTGTGAGAGAGCGAAAAGATACGATAATTTCATAAGAGTGTGTGAGAGAGAACGATTAAAATTTTTTAATTAATTTTCTGAATGTGCACATCCCCCACATTTATTGGATCTGTCTATTTTTGTTTTTTTATTAAATTTAGTGCAATAAATTAAAAATTGAAATAAACTCCTAAATACAGTCTTGTAATTTGTACTTAAAATTATTTAGAAAGTAAATTAATTACTATAAACCGAAAAAAATAATAAAAAAATTCCCGCATAGCTATCAAAGCAGGAAATAATTTTTTCATATTGGATTTGCTAAGTTTTCAAGTGCAAAATATGAGATTTTCGAAATTTACCGAGTCGGTCGATTCTGTGCTATATAATTGTTTATTGTTAATTGCTAAATACCCAAAAAATAATAATAAAATTCCCGGATAGCTATTAAGGAAGGAAATTTTTTTTCGTATTGGATTTGCTATGTTTTAAGTACAAAATTTGTGATTTTCGAAATTTGCTAAATCGGCCGTTTGTATGCTATATAATTGTTTATTGTTAATTACTATAAACCGAAAAATAATAAAAAAATTCCCGGATAGCTATCAAAACAGGAAATATTTTTTTTCATATTGCATTTGCTAAATTTTAAAGTGATATATATAAATTTTTCAAAACTTTTGCAAATCGGCCGTTTTTGTGCTATATAATTGTTTATTGTTAATTACTATTAACCGAAAAAATAATAAAAAAATTGCCGGATAGCTATCAAAGCAGGAAATAATTTTTTTCGTATTGCATTTGCTAAATTTTAAAGTGATATATATAAATTTTTCAAAATTTGGCAAATCGGCCGTTTTTGTGCTATATAATTATTTATTGTTAATTACTATAAACCGAAAAAATTCTAAAAAAATTCCCGGATAGCTATCAAAGCAGGAAATAATTTTTTCGTATTGCATTTGCTAAATTTTAAAGTGATATATATAAATTTTTCAAAATTTGGCAAATCGGCCGTTTTTGTGCTATATAATTGTTTATTGTTAATTATTGTGAATCGTGCTTAAAGCCGAGTGCGCACATTCGAGCTCAAAGTGGCACATGTCCGATCTCGGGAAAATAAAGCGCGCCGCTCCGCGTCGCGCTTCATTTGCCTCCCTCGCTCGGAAATGTGCCACTTTTCGCTCGAATGCGCACATCCTCGTATTTATCGAATTTATTTATATTAATTTTCACACGACAAAGAAGTATAACTTATTTTAGTTTAGTTTATTATTTTTTTAACGATCGACAAAGAATTCATATTGTTCTTCTGCAATCGAAATCCTTTTGCGCCTTAAGTCCCATATCGAAAAACCAATAAATTTAAAACCGTGCAAAAATAAATTTCTGTGAATTTTTCTTTTAGCATAACAGCAACGGCCGCCAGCATTGGAGCCGCTGGAATACCACAAGCCGGTCTGGTTACAATGGTAATGGTACTCGACACAGTTGGACTTCCAGCAGACCAAATATCTCTTATTTTAGCAGTCGATTGGTTATTGTAAGTTATTAATTATTTAAAAAAAAAGACCACAAATCTAACTTTGTTCAAAGAAACATCGGCAAAATTAGTTTGCCCCATACCATGAGCACTAAATATTTTTAACTAATGCCCAAACCTTAATTTTCCAAAATTTTTAAGTCCATTAAAGCGAAAATAATATATTTGGCTTCATTTAAAAAAAAAACTAAACCAAGATCAAAATAATTACTCTCTAAAACTGAATTAGTGAATTTTTCACTAATTTAAAATGCGATTCTACAATTCACTAGAAAATTAGTGAATTTGATTTGGGACCACTGGTGAATTAGTGATTTCCGATGTACCCCACCACTTTTGAACTACAAGTACAAAGTTAATCAAATTTGGATTATAGGTTTATTTTGAGAAAAATAAAAAAAAAACACTTTGCTGAAGTATCCAAAATATTTAGAAAAAACTGATATTTTAAAACGTAAATAAGTGCAATTCTCACTAATTCAAAATGTTGATTTTTCTACCGAACAAAAAAAGCGAATATTCACTAATTCAGTTTAAGAGAGTACACGCGTGAGTGCGGTTGCCGAACCCCCACCTAAGCAGGAAACCCAAGTAGGCAGTGACTCGGCACTTGCCCTACGCCTGTCTCACTTGGCTCCCGTTTGGAATACTGCCTTTGAAATTTCTAGTCGGGTTAACGAAACATTTTGGCGAACGAGTCCTGCGGGCCACATCTGGCCCACGCGTCGCCGTTATCAAAGCCAAAAATCGGCAACAAAACGCAATTTGTGGCATATCAAATTCGAGCGATTAATTGTGGTTTAAATTCTAGGGACCGATTCAGGACGACAATAAACGTGATGGGCGATTCTTTGGGGGCGAAATTGGTGGACGTGTTGAGCGCGTCGGACCTGAGGAACCTGGGCGACATGGACAAGGCCAACGCCGATCCCCACGAACTAGTCGAAATAGTAAAAGGAGACACGCACGTGTAAGATGGAGGGCTTTAGACGATTCGAATTATTCTTAAAAATTCTGTTGACATTCTTTTAAGGTTTTAAATTATTTAATTAACGTTGTTAGAGCGGATATCATTGTACATTTGTTTCATTAATATGTATGTATTTTAAATTGCATATCAAAGTGAGCATAGCTTCATAGAAGACAGTGTAAATATCACGTTTTTGTTATTGATTAATTTTTTTTTTTGGATGCGAACGAGGAAGAAACCATTTAACAATCAATGTGCGTGTTATTTATGTTACATGTTTAAGAAAAAAAAATAAAAAAACATTTAAATGTGCAATACGCGAGGCGTTTCTAAAGCGATCGGGGGCCCAAAATATTTGGGGGGGCGACGAGCTTTCGAAACGCCCCCCGCAAGAGATGTTACGTAGTTGTGACTGTTTAAAAATATTTTTCACAAAGGAAGATGCAAATGTTTCAATTAGGGGACCAATTTTAGTTTTTACAATGACTAATAAATAGATTTAGTAATTACTTTTACGGAAGCTAACGAAGTTATTAAGCACGGAACTTATACGTTTAATATTTTCGATTTGTTTGGCATTTATTTTGTTCTTCGTGTTCATTAATTTTATGTATTAAAAAAAAGAAGGAAGTCCAATAAGTGGCCACACAAATTTCTTTGGAATAGCGAGTTTTTACTATTTTTCAAAATTAAAAATCAGATTTGCAGGGTGTTTGGTGTTTTATTAAATTGGAAGTACAGTAAAGCCTCGCTTAACGTACTCTCTTTTTCGACGGACAATTTTAAAGGGTGCGGGCCGAGAAAAGTATAAGAAAAAATGTATTTACGCCTGCTTCTCAGCGGACACCCCTCTACAACGGACAATATGGCTGGTCCCGCGACTGTACGTTGAAGAGAGGTTTTACTGTATGTAGTTTATCAATTAAAGCAAGTTGTAATTAGCGATGTAATTAAATCTGAAGAGATTTGTGTGCCACCTCCGAAATTTTGCGATTGAATTGCGAAAATCCAGTTTTCTGTTTGACGCCAGCGCTCGTCACGAGTTCTTTTGTAATTATTGTTAAATTGAACTCTCGAAGTAGCCCTGAATGTGATTACACTGAGAGCCATTGAAGATTAGACAATAAACGGATTTGCTATATTGATGTGCCATATAAATTAATTGGTTAATTGAATTATCAATGTTGTAGATATGCATAGCACATATATAAAGAAGTATTTATGTATGTACACGTATAAGGTAGATATGTTAAATAAAAAAAGATTTTATTGTTAACAATTAAGTATAGATAGCCGATTTCTCTTTATCCATTTTTGTTTGTATTGTCTAAGTTTATGCATAATCGCTGTTCATTTTGTATTCAGTTTTTTGATAAGATTGTAGAAAACGGTAGCTAATAAAATTAATTTATGACTTTCTGTAATTTTTAAATGTGCGCTTTCATTAAGGCATTACTAATAATTTTATTATACGATTCTATTTATTTATATAAATTGTAAAAAACGCACGATTGTTTAATTTTAGTTGTTCACCCACTAATTTCCTTTTTGAATCGAGGACGTTGTGCCATTTTGTACGTTCTCATGCTTATTAAGGCACTGCAATTTAATTCGGTTATGTTTTTAGTGATTTCCAAAATTGGGGGCCTGTTTCGCTGGGGCGTAGCGGACTAGGGAAAACTTTTGGCGGAACATAAACCAGAACCGAACCGAAAAAATATTTCGGTTTATTCTATTTTTTTTCTCTCTATTAATAATATTATATGTAATTGAACTCGCGACTAAACATTAAGGCCGAAAAAAACGGCTATATTTTGAGGAACGAAAACCGAAATAACAAAAACAATTCGAATGCAGTTTGTTTTTTAATTTTATCAAATTGATACGATTGTTACACTCCGTTTAAAGAATTTTGGTAATTATAAGTAATAAGAAATATGTTAATGTATACCTAATTACTACATCTACCTTATTATCAGCTGGACGACGATGCAGAATTTTTTTAAACGCACTAAACGCATCAATTGTTGCTTTTAAACAAATCAAAATATAATTACGAAGCACATTCACTGCACAAAGGCTGGCTTTAAACTGATTCACGTTTAAAATATTAACCGCACGTTATCAAATGCAATTTTATCGCAGGCGAACTCAAAAAATTTATTCTAGAAATCGTACGAGTTCTAGTCACAAATAAATTACATAACCGTTATGCCTAAAGCATTCGAGCACCAATTATAAATTTTTGAAACAATTATAATTAAAGAATTTATTACAAGTACCAAAATGAACAAATCTATTAAAAAAATTTAAATTATTCCCGACGCCAAGAACTTTTCGAAAATACAGTAGACGCCGCTTAATGTGATCACTTTGGGACTTAGATAAATTGATTACAATAAACGACTGATAACAATAAGCGCAAAGGAAAGAGGGTAAACCTTACTTTTGAAAGGTTCTAATGCGTTTTTCTTCTAAAGTTAGGGCCTGTTGATTTTTTTGGCCAATCTTATGTTTCAATAAATGTGCTATCAGAGTCCAAAAGTTTTTAAGATCACAGGGGTTCCCAAACTATTCGCACAGGTCGACTGCACGCGACACTCTGAATGAGTACCTTATAATTAAATAAAAATAACAAATTAATTAATTAATATTAATATCTACTAGAGCAATAAATAAATATATTCTTTTAGAAAGGCGTCGCAAAAAATTACAACTTGTAAAGGGAGTCGCAATATAAAAAAGATTGGCAACCCCTGGTCAATAAGGAAAAAGGTCTTCCATTATAAGTGGCGTGGGTGTACCTTCTGTAAATCATAGTACAGTGGAACCTGGAAAACTCGAATTTTAAAGAAAATGCAAAAAGTTTCGAATTAATGCGAGTACTGAAAATTCTATTTAAATACCTTTAACTATTTTCAATTTTTTTTCTCCCTGAAAAAAACTTAAAGAAAGTTTATTAGTTATAAAACGAGTCCTCCAATTTAAAAATACCGAATCTGATCAAAACATTATAAAGTAGGCATAAATAAAAGTTTGAGTACTGTATGTATTACTTTTTCGAGAACATAATTAAAACTTGTCAAACTTTTCTCTACGAAAATATCTCAAAAAAGACTTATTTTTAAATTCACAAAATTCCGCTTATAACGCAACAACTGTAAATGTTTTGAACATGCAACCACCTGTTTGGCAAATCTAAAAATCAATACTTTGAAGGCTTCGTGAAAAATCAATACATAAACTCCGCCTCTTTACTTAACGTTTTATGGACGCAAATTTGCCTTAACTTATAGGCAGCTGCATTACAACGTTCTTTGAATGTATGTGCTCCAATGAAAAATTAGAAAATTTAAATTATATCAGTCTTTAAAACATTTTTTTAAATGACAAATAAATTAATTAATATTAATATCTGCTAGAGCAATAAATAAATATATTTTTTTAGAAGGGCGTCGCAAAAAAATTACAATCTGTAAAGGGAATCGCAGTATAAAAAAAATTGGGCACCCCTGGGTTAACAAATAACCGAGCTACAATTTTTCAAAGTGAAAATTTTGAAAAAATTAATTACAAGTCGAACTTGTTTTTCTCCAGATTTCGAAATAGCACGCCTATGGTTTTTTGGACCTATCCGAAGTCAAAAAGTCTGCCAAATCCAAATCTGTATACTTTTTAAAGATGTGTCTGCAAATTACGGCGCTACAATTTTTTTAACGTAAACTTTTGTGCTATTATACAAAAACGAATCTAAAACTTCGACCCTTAATTACTCAAAAATAACATTGCGTATCTAATGAAAAAAAATCTCAGAATTCCAAACCGCGCCAAAAAAGTATAACCTCAAAAATAAAATATTCAATAAAAAGAACGTTCATATTTAATTTTTTACATCATTAATTCGAACACAATCACACAATACATAATTATTCACTTCCGACCCAGAAGAAGAAAAACATGGCTACTTTACTCATTCATCTATATTTTCAATAATTCAAAATCGAATTGATTGATTGATAGACCACAACGTAAAAAAAATTGCCTATTAGTTAAAAAACGTTTTCTTGTTTTCCAACGGTCCACAACTGATTTAATGATACGAAGTCGTAGATGTTGATTACGTCACATCATTCTTAACGTGAACGAACTATACTCAATTATTCTCTTAGCTGAAAACCATCTGTTTTAAACACAATTATAAAACCACCCTTCGCCATCACAAATCTGAGAGAATCAAAGCACAGAAGAAGAAAAAACATGCTTCAAACTAAAAAAGACGATTTAAATTAGGAGGAAACGTTAGGCACGAAAGGAAGAACAAATCTCACTTAAATACTTACAAATTATTTATGTCTATATAAGTAAAAGGCTTAAGCTCGCTATTTTTTGAAACCGAAAACTTTAAAATACTTCATCTACAGATAAAAAAAACATAAGATTAAAAATTAACGAATCATCCATCAAATACTACTACTAATTGGTGCGGATAGACGATCCCCTGGTCCACGTCGACCTTCCTCTGCAGATGCGCCGGCAGCTCTCTGTAGACGGCGTCGGGGACATTTTCTGCAAAACAAATTCGTTTGATCCGATCGCAACAAAAAATCGTGTGGAAGCCCTTTTACCGTTGCAACGATAGACGAGATCCGACCATATAACCATCTCCTGGGAGAAGCAGAAGACCCCGAGCCTCCCGCCCTGAAGAGTCTCGTCGAAGACGTTGCCGGAATCGGCCACCAACAAGTCCCCCTCGTAAATCCGCAATCTGATCAAGCCGATTTCGGGGCGATGGATCAGGATCCATCGGTAGGGCGTCCGCTCTCGCCACCCCACGTTCCGCGGATCCCGCCACAGCAACTTCACCTGCCCTTCCGTGTCGCCGGTGTGCCACAACGAATTCCTCAGGATCTCGCCGGGCCCCGTCTCCGAGTCGACCAATTTCAGCTGGATGCCGGGCTCGGCGACCGCTCGAAAGGGCGTCGGCTTCCAGTACGTCTGCCCGTACTTCTTCCACATGACGGTATAGAACTTCTTGTTGCTCTGGTATCTACGAGTTAACGTGTGAAATTAATGCGCCAATTTGTAGTATTGCAATACCCGAAGATGAAGCCGACGTAGTCGCCGTCCTCCTTGGTGTCGACGTAGAAGGTGCCCTCGAAGTCGACGCCGCCGAAGCTGTGGTGGCCGACGGCCAGGCCCGGGTCGCTGTTGTTCAGCTGGACGATTTCGGCGCCCTTGTTGAAGATCACCCAGTTGGGATCGATTTGGGCGTCGCCTTCGGGATCGAGGACGACCGTCTGGTACTTGCTGAAGTCCGTGGCGTAGATGAGGGAGTTGTTGGGGCAGTTGTCGGTTATGTCGTCTTCGGGGTCGCCGTCGTTGTTGTATTCGCAGATGTCACCGACTCGGTTCTCTGGAAGGACACGGAATTAATTAAAATTGTAGATTTTATTAGTTTTAATAATTTTTTGCTTTTTTGGGAGTAATTTAAAACGAGTAAAAATGTTATAAATTTTTCTGCGTTTAATAGGGGAGTTACAAACAATTGCTATATAAATAAAATGCTCCAGAAGGTCTCCATTAAACAGCCCTTGCATTGGTTTTAATAAATTCCAAAAAATATTTTTTGCTTTTTTGGGTATAATTTAGAACAAGGAGAAAAGTTATTATTTTTTTCTGGGCTTATTAGAAGAGTTACAACAAATTGTTCTATATATAAATAATTTTCAAGAGTCCCTATTAAACAGCCCTTGCATTAGTTTTAATAAATTCCGAAAAAAATTGTTTTGCTTTTTTCTGAATAGTTTAGAAC
Source organism: Sinopyrophorus schimmeli (assembly GCA_036325965.1). Lineage (NCBI taxonomy): Eukaryota > Metazoa > Arthropoda > Insecta > Coleoptera > Elateridae > Sinopyrophorus > Sinopyrophorus schimmeli. The sequence goes on from JARFIZ010000071.1 coordinate 74,726, forward strand.
AAGTAGAAAAGTTATGAATTTCTTCTGAGCTTATTAAAAGAGTTAGAACAAATTGTTTTATTTATAAAATACTCCCAGAAATCCCCATTAAACAACCCTTGTATTAGTTTTAATAAATACCGAAAAAAAATGTTTTGCTTTTTTGGGAATAATTTAGAACAAGTGGAAAAGTTATTAATTTTTTCTGGGCTTATTAGAAGAGTTACAACAAATTGTTTTATATATAAAATGCTCCCAAAAGTCCCCATTAAACAGCCTTTGCATTAGTTTTAATAAATTCCGAAAAAAATTGTTTTGCTTTTTCTGAATAGTTTAGAACAAGTAGAAAAGTTATTAATTTCTTCTGAGCTTATTAAAAGAGTTAGAACAAATTGCTATATATATAAAATAGTCCCGAAAGTTCCCATTAAACAGCCCTTACATTAGTTTTAGTAAATTCCGTTAAAAACTGTTTTGTTTTTTTCTGAATAATTTAAAACGAGTAGAAAAGTTATTAATTTTTTCTGGGCTTATTAGAAGAGTTACAACAAATTGCTCTATATATAAAATGCTCCCAAAAGTCCCCATTAAACAGCCTTTTCATTAGTTTTAATAAATTCCGAAAAAAAATGTTTTGCTTTTTTAAAAATAATTTAGAACAAGTGGAAAAGTTATTAATTTTTGCTGGGCTTATTAGAAGAGTTATAACAAATTGCTTTATATATAAAATGCTTTTAAAAATCTTAATTAAACAGCCCTTGCATTAGTTTTATTGAATACTGAAAAAAAAATTTGCTTTTTTGTAAATAAGTTAGTACACGTAGAAAAGTTATTAATTTTTTCTGGGCTTATTAGAAGAGTTACAACAAATTGCTTTATATATAAAATGCTCCTGAAAGTCCCCAATTAAACAGCCCTTGCATTAGTTTTAATAAATTCTGAAAATTTTTTTTTGCCTTTTAAGAATAATTTAGAACATGTAGAAAAGTTATTAATTTTTTCTTGACTTAGGGGAATTACAACAAATTGTTATATAAATAAAATGCGCCCAAAGATCACCATTAAATAGCCCTTCCAATAATTTTATTAAATTCTGGTCAATCATTTAAAAAAAATAATTTTAAAACTTACTGTTATAATCTTCCTGTCCAGGGTTAGGAACAAGCTCACAATTATCTTTGTTATTGGGAATTCCATCCCCATCGATGTCGTCGTCGCAAGCATCCCCTAAACCGTCGCCGTCAGTGTCCAACTGATTACTATTTGGAATTTTCGGACAATTATCCACGTCGTCATTAATACCATCCCTGAAATAATTCGTTGAGAAAGCAACTTCGATTGCGACTTTAAATCAAACTCGCCAGTCTTGATCTTTGTCGTTGTCGCAGGTGTCCCCTCGCAGATCGCTGTCCGAGTCGTCCTGCTCGGGATTAAATTGCAGCCTACAATTATCGCACACGTCCCCGACCCCATCTTGATCCGAATCTTTCTGGTCCGTATTCGAAATTTCCGGACAATTATCCTTGCCGTTGACGATTCCGTCGTTGTCGATGTCGTCATCGCACGCATCCCCTAATCCGTCTCTGTCGATGTCCGATTGGTCGAAGTTCTGCACGTTCGGACAATTATCGCAAGCGTCCCCATGCTTATCGGGGCCCCCTTTGTCCCGATCGGATTGGTCCGGGTTCGGTATTAGAGGACAGTTATCCTTAAATGAAGACATTAGAGAAGAGGGTTTCGACTTAAACAAAATTAGGGTACTTTGTGGTTCGAGACGCCGTCGTTGTCGGCGTCGTCGTCGCAAGCGTCGCCGATGCCATCGTCGTCGGCGTCTTCTTGGCCCGAGTTCGGTTTGTCCACACAGTTGTCCTTAAAAATTAATTTTTTATGTAAGGATTGTTAGTCAATAAATAAACAAAATTGGCTATTGAAAAATTAGAAGCTGATTAATTAATTAAATAATTAATTTGTAGTTTTTTTTGAAACCAAGAAGAAAAAAATCGAATGAAAACGTCTTGTAATTTTTTCAGCAAACAAATGTTATAGGAATTAATTTTTTTTAAATTAAAACGTAATTAATTGAGTAATAAACAATTTAATGTTGGAAAAAAACAATCACAAAGTTACGTTAAAATTATATTTCAAATTTTTACTTTTTGAAAGCAAAATAAAAATCCAAAAACGACGTGTTATATTATATTTGTGTATAGCTAGAACAACACCTGATTGATCGTTGGGTATACCCCTACCACGCTCACAGTGTGGGCCACTTATGAGTTCAGGGTTTCCAACTTAGGGATTTTTTCCCTAAATTGTGGGGAGAAAATGTAGATGTATCTTTTCACTCGCTCCCACACATTTCTCCAACATAAAATTAATTTTTACTAAAACTGAATTTCATTTTTTCATTTGAAAAAGAAAAGATTAGGGGAACCTGTTGTACCTTGGTCTCTTTGTACTTAGGGCAACTTTTTTTTTAATATTTGCGGGCTTTCGTAATCATAATTTTCGATAGAAAGCAGCAGCTGGTCAAAGTACTTTGTTAATGTATGAGATCAATTGAAATTTTTAATCGAAAAAAATAAGTCCTTTTATATTATTTTTACTTAAATATCTTATTAATTTTTATTACCTAATAACAAATGACTCATCGTAATAGAAAGATTATTTATTAATGTTTGCATAGTAGTGGTCCGATTTTGGCACAGCATAATCTTTAATTTTAATTTGAGGTTAAACATCAAGGGTCGGTGTGTTGCACCTCGGTCACCGTCAATAAGGTGTACCTTGGCCCTATGATCGACGTGCAATAAATAAAAATTTAGATATACCTTTGTTATAAATTCATATTTTTTTATTATTTTGCTTCAGATGATATGCCTCGCAAGTCTAACGAAAAATTTAAATTTTTGCAAAGTTAACCATTAAGTATGTGAAATTTTAGTATACAAGAAATGTTTTGTTAATTTTTGAAACAATTTTAGTGTCATCTCAAAGAAGAACATTAGTAGTTCTTATAATCCAAAAATAAATATATAGTTTTCATAGAACAATGGGTTTTATTTTGCTTAAGGTGAATAGAGCCAAGGTACATTACCTCTGTTGTACCTAGGCCATAAATCCACTAATTTTTAAATCTTATAGCAATTTGAGTACACGGTTGGTAATGCTTTCAAATATTTTATGATAAATAACTTATTAGTGCCCCAACTACGAAGCAACTCATTTTATCAACAAATTGTTACATATACAATTTAAAAAAAAATTACAAGTGAAAAAAAGGTCAAGGTACAACAGGTTATTCTATTACATTTTATTTCTGAAGAGCTTTTTCCAATTTTTAAGTTACTGTTCTATTTATAAATAAAACCGGTGCGTATACTTATATACTTCTTAGACATAACTAAATTAATTTTAATCGTTCTCTCTCACTTGCATTGCCGCGATTGTCGTATTTTTTCGCTCTCTTCCACTCATTGCTATGGTAAATACGTTTTTCAAACATAAAATGGATATTCAATAAACTAAATTTATAGTTATGTTCTGAGAGAGGTAAGGATAAAGTAAACAATTTCAATACATACGAAGATGTGCGCATTCGAGCGAAAAGTGGCACATTTCCGAGCGAGGGAAGCAAATGAAGCGCGACGCGGAGCGGCGCGCTTCATTTTCCCGAGATCGGAATGTGCCACTTTGAGCTCGAATGTGCACACTCGGTTTTAAGCACAATTCACGATAATTAATTTACTTTCTAATTAATTTTAAGTACAAATTACAAGACTCTATTTAGGAGTTACTTTCAATTTTGAATTTATTGCACGAAATTTAATAAAAAAAACAAAAATAGACAGATGGCATGAATGCGGGAAATGTGCACATTAGAAAAATTAATTAAAAAATTTTAATCGTTCCCTCTCACTCACACATATGAGATTTTCGTATCTTTTCGCTCTCTCCCACTCATTGCTATAGTAAAAATACGTTTTTAACAGTAAAATCGATAATTATTAAGCTACATTTAAATTTTTTATGCGAAATAACGAAAGATAAACTACAGAAATCTAATAAATACATAGATGTGCGCATTCGAGCGAAAAGTGGCACATTTCCGAGCGAGGGAAGCAAATGAAGCGCGACGCGGAGCGGCGCGCTTCATTTTCCCGAGATCGGACATGTGCCACTTTGAGCTCGAATGTGCACACTCGGCTTTAAACACGATTTACAATAAAATAGACAAAAAATGAATTAAATAATTTTAATCGATCTCTCTCACTCACACTTATGAAATAATCGTATCTTTTCGTTCTCTCCCACTCATTGCTATAGTAAAAATAAAATCTATTTAAATTTTACGTTAGTTAAAATTTTACTCTCAAGCGCCAAAAGAAGTATAACTTCAATATTAAAGCCAATAATTTTCAGCACCGATTTGTTAGTTAGTAAAACAAAAGATTTACTTTTCGGCATTTGGGATTGTCGCAGCCCAAATCGTAGTCGGGCCACCCATCCAGATCCTGATCCGGCCCACATACAATCCCATCTCCGGCGAACCCGACCTGGCATTTGCAACTGAATTTTCCGAAGCCGGTGTGGTAACATTCTGCGTACTGATGGCAACGGGTCTGGTCGGGGCAGACCACTTCCCTGATGTGGCATCCGACGGTCTGGTTACCGATGTAACCGGACTCGCACGGTCCGCACACAAACGAGCCCTGTAATTTGCAAAATTGAAGAGGACCGATTTAAATGTGGGGGGCGAGCGGTAACCTCGGTGTTGCGGCACTGCGAATGGGGCACGCAGGTGCTACTGTTTCGGGCACATTCGTCGACGTCGTGGCAACGCTGCTTTTTGTAATGGGCATCTTCTAAGCCCACGCCCGAAATTGCGTTGCCCGTGTAGCCGGGGGGGCAGGGGCCGCACTGGTAGCCAGGTCTTCTGTTCTTGCATTCGACCCCCGGGTAACAAGGACTCCCCAATTCGCACTGTATATTTTTTTTATTAGATAAAAATAAATTAAATTGTCTGCTAATAATTCCACGGACGTACCCCTTCAAATATTAAATAACGAATAAATCCAAAATTCACTATATCTTTAAATTTGATGAGTTTTTTAATTTTATATTTATTTAAATAGTATTTTTTAAATATTTTAAAAATAAAAATTAATTTACCTCGTTTATATCTCGACAAGTACTTCCATCCCCACTGAATCCGGGCGGACAAGGACCGCAACGATAATAGGGATAATCATTTAACGGATTACATTGCACCCCTAACCTCACAACAATTTCGGTTTTAAATTGTTAATCAGAAATGTTAAGCGATATAAAGTGTACCTGGATAGCATTTGCTGGCGTCGCAATCTTGCCTCCTGTGGCAGTTAATTCCGTCGCCGTCGTATCCTGGAGGGCACGCGCCGCATATGGGCCCCTGCAAAGAATTATGGCATCGCACTCCTGGGAAACATTTGGGCGGCCGGTTCTCGCACGTCGCCAAAATGTATTCTCCTCGACAAAAGTTGCAACTGTCTAATGTCTGTTTTAGTTTCTTTATCGTTATGTCCTGGTCTCGGATGCGGACGCTCAGCGAATTTATGGATTTTATTAAAGAGTTTAGGGTGTTCATAATCGCCACTGTAAGAAATTCAAAATTTACAAAGTTAGACGAATCGAGCGCAAAAAAAACATTAAAAATTGTTGGTGAGGTGAAAAACTGTTAATTTAAAAGAAAATTGTCGTTAAAGATAGAGAAGAAGATGTGCTATGAAAGATTTTGTGAAAATTAAATTAACGTTGGCAAGAAACAAAATAAATCACTAAATTTTGTTTCGTTTTTAATTTATTAAATTTAAAATAAATAAATAAATAATTTAAAAATATTACATCAAAATAACTATGCTCTCTAAAATTATAACAAACTTTATTTCAAGAAATAATTTAAATTAATAAAACACGAATTATGGTAATTATTGATTTTCACTTTACAGTTATTTATATATTTTAAAACTTCATGTTAACGATGTCATGCAGTGCCATCTGTTGTTGAGTAGCTAACATCAATGTATAAATATTTCAGGTTAGTGAGACCTGTATATTGTATGATATAGTATTAGAGTTTTTCTTTGCCAGAAACCAATATATATACAAGAATTGCTCGCTTAAGGTATAAAATGACGTACACGGTTGGGCAGAATAAACCAATACATTTAAGATTATCATTACTGTGTTGTCATAACAAAAATGTGTATAAATAAGTTCCATTATTATGAAATTAATTTCCATAGATACGAAGATAACAAAGCTCCATGCTTACTAAATACAAAAAAAAAACGTACCTTCGTTCAGGTCCCGAATTTTGGGGACATCTTTCGGAACGAAAGTATCCGATTGTATGTTCGGATCGTGGTACGAAAAATATTTGAAATCGTTGCATCCACTGCTCTCCAACGACTTGTCCATCGCATTGATTTCCATCACGTAATTTCGATTTAAAAACTAAACAAATATAAAACGAAAAAGTAAATAAATACAATGTAATAGATTGTAAGAGAATTTTGTACGATGTAAGATTACATACGATTTCGATGCGGTCGTCTTTGGCTCGTAATAAATTCCTCGCACTAATTGGAAGCTGTAAATTAGCCTCTCTTAAACAATTAATGAGCAAATCAGTTTCGATTTCGTTCGTCTCATCTGAAAGGACGAAGAATTAATCCAATGTTCGATTTACATTTAAATTTTTTAAATCATCGTCTCATTGGCATTTCGTCAACCCCAGTATTCTTTAAAATCTTCAGTTATTTTAAAGGCATGTCAATTTTCTAATGGATGCTGGTTTGGCTTTTCCCAAAGGGCAAAGAAAGCTTGCTCTTTAAAAGGCTTTTTAGGACCTCGGTCACATTTGCCTCTAATGGATGCTGGTTTAGCTGTTTCAGGGTGAAAGCAAAAGCTTGCTCTTTTAAAATGGCATTTTCTAGTTGTTTCGCAAGTTCTGAAATTTTAAAGTGGAGATGTATTTGTTTAACTTGTCGTGTACGAGGTAGGTGGAGTATAACTAACATGACCAATTTTTTTTCTTCGCTCTTTCAAATCAAAAAAATTAATTTAGTTGAGTAAATTTCGGCTTTATGTTCGAGAAATGTATTTACCATAGCAATGAGTGGGAGCGAGCGAAAAGATACGACTACGTCGTAAGTGCAAGTGAGAGGAAACGATTAAAATTATTTAATTAATTTTTTGTGTTATTTACGGGCCTAAATTATTGTGAAACGTGCTTAAAACCGAGTGTGCACATTCGAGCTCAAAGTGGCACATTCCGATCTCGGGAAAATGAAGCGCGCCGCTCCGCGTCGCGCTTCATTTGCCTCCCTCGCTCGGAAATGTGCCACTTTTCGCTCGAATGCGCACATCCTCGTATTTATTACATTAGTATAATTTACCGTGCGCTCCTTCAAATCAAAACTTGTAATTTAATTTGGTAAATACCGAATTTATATTGTAAAAAGGTATTTGCCATAGCAATGAGTGGGAGGGAGCGAAAAGATACGATAATATTGTCAATGCAAGAGAGAGGGAACGATTAAAATTATTCAATTAATTTTTCGTGTAACACAGGCCTGCAAATTTAAGGTTATGACGTTCTCTTTAGTGTCTGATAACTGATTCTGGGGTATTTTGATACGCTGATTACAAATATGAACTTAGTTTTCTCCATCACCCACAAATTTCGGAAAAGCTACAGATAGAAAATCGAAAAAACACGTTTTCTCACAGAACAAAGTAAATTTAAAAGTACTTGCTTTCTAACTTTGAAAACTATTAAAATATAATTAGAAGAATTGTTAAGCTCAATAAGCTGTATTAATTTTCTTTGTGGAATTTTTGTTGTCCTTTTTCCCCAAAATCACTGTATTCTCTGTTTGGATTTTCTTTTAAATTTCTTGTTTGGATTGTCGCGCTTCAGTAACCAACAATAGTCCGCCATCATGGTAGAATTCCATCTCCTTCGATACCTACCTCGAGTTCTTTTAAATCTTGGTGAAAACTTTCGCCTTGTTCTTCGCTAACGGCTTCTAGATTTTCTGGAAAGTATTTAATGTGCGAATTTAGAAAAGGAAGCTTAATGCTCATATTACAGCCCATTAGACCCAAATTTGATATCATTTTGCCTACTATTTCTTTATAGCCAAAGTGTTTATTGTTCCCCAAAAAGTTTTTCGCCACTTCCTTAAAAGATTTCCACTCTTGTAACTTCAACATCATTGAGTTTTTCGTCAAATGGTCAAAAGGGCAGAAAAATACCTTCCCCTGGTGTGGGGACCAATAAAAACTTTTACTATATAAAAATAGTAGTCAAAATGATAATAAATTTGGGTCTAATGGGCTGTAATATGAGCATTAAACTTTATTTCCAGAATTCGCACATTGAATACGTACCAGAAAATCTAGGAACCGTTGGTGAAGAACAAGGCGAAAGGTTTCACCAAGATTTGAAAGAACTTGAAGACAGGTATCAAGAAAGATGAAATTTCACCATGATGGTAGATTATTGTTGGTTACTGAAGCGCGACAATCCAAACCGGAAATTTCAGAAAAAATCGTGCAACAGAAGCTTTGGGAAAAAAAGGACCAGATTCCACAAAGAAGTTGATATGTATTGTAGCTTAACTATGTCTTGTAATAATATTAATAGTTTTTAATAGTTTTCAAAGTTAGAAAGAAGGTACTTTTGAAATACATTTTTTTTTGTGTAAAAACGTGTTTTTCCTCGATTTTGTATCTGTAGTTTTTCCAAAAAACTTGGAGCTGATGGAGAAAAATTGAGTTCATATTTGTAATCAGCGCATCAAAATACCCCAGAATCAGTTGTCAAATTCTAGAGAGGACGTCATGACCTTAAATTTGCAGCCTTGTGTTACACGAAAAATTAAGTAAATAATTTTAGTCGTTCCCTCTCACTTGCATTTTTGTATCTTCTCGCTCCCTCCCACTCATTGCTATGGTAAACACCTTTTTCCAATATAAATTCGATATTTACTAAATTAAAATAAAATTTTTGATTTGAAAGGTAAATTATACTAATGCAATAAATACGAGGATGTGCGCATTCGAGCGAAAGTGGCACATTTCCGAGCGAGGAGGCAAATGAAGCGCGACGCGGAGCGGCGCGCTTTATTCGAGATCGAATGTGCCACTTTGAGCTCGAATGTACACTGGTTTAAGCATATTACAATAAAAATAGACAAAAATTAGTTAAATAATTTTAATCGTTCTATCGCACTCATACTTATGAGATTATTGTATCTTTTCGCTCTCTCCACTCATTGCTATAGTAAAATACGTTTTTAAACACAGAATTGATATTTACTAAATTGCATTAAAATTTTTATTGGAAATAGTGAAATATAAAATACACAAATTTAATAAAGGCGTAGATTGCGCATTCGAGCGAAAAGTGGCACATTTCGAGCGAGGAGGAATGAAGCGCGACGCGGAGCGGCGCGCTTCATTTTCCGAGATCGGAATGTGCCACTTTGAGCTCGAATGTGCACACTCGGTTTTAAGCATAATTTACAATAGAAAATAGACAAAAAATTAGTTAAATAATTTTAATCGTTCTATCGCACTCATACTTATGAGATTATTGTATCTTTTTGCTCTCTCCCACTCATTGCTATAGTAAAAATACTTTTTTAAACACAGAATCTATATATACTAAATATATTTAATTTTTGCAATAATAGTGAAATAATGTGTTTAAATTATTAGTGTAATATGTTTGATATTGTTAACCCATCAATATATAATAAGAATGGTTTTTTTATATTTTTATATAATTTTTTTATTAGCGCTGTTCTAACCGGATTTGTAATTTCTATTTACTTCTTCACAGCATTGTATTTGTTCAAACGAAAAATGCACGTAGATTAATTGGGTTACTGGCGATGATCGAATCAAAAAATCGGGTAAATAAACAAAATTACTTGAACTCGTTTATTTATCAATAAAATTTTCTTAATGGGAACAGCCTTGGCCTTTTAACTGCTTCTTTTTTTAATTTAAATCGATGTAATTGAGAAGTGATCGATCGAAAACATCTTGTTACTTTTAATGAAGTCGTACTTCCTCGTTATCTTTTAAGAAGATAAATTGATTTTGTTAAAATTTAGGTGGTAAAGTCGTTTCGGGCTCTTCGGACTTTGTGGTTTGGTGCAATTTTTGTAAAAATTATAAAATTAATACGAAAAAGTGAATTTGCGAAAAATTTGGCGAAAGAAATCGGTTTTTACCTGAATCCAATTTTAAGTCGTCGAGAGCCGTAGAAATGGTGACCGTTGCAACGATAAGAACTAAAACGATATTGTTGCACATTGTTATTAATCTTCAACACTGAACACCAGCTCTTCGACTGTCTGCAATTGCAATAATCGGAGAGTTAAGTGGTGACAGTACCGATTAATAATAAAATATGATCGCCGAATAACTTCTATCGTTTCGATTTAATCATTAGAAATCCAGATTGGATCTTAAATAACGCTTACGTATTATGCATAAACAAATTCTACAATTAGAAGAGCTAATTTTGTGCCATTTACGTTTTTTTTTTGGTCGATCGATTACGCATTATTTTTAGTTTAAGGTCAGAGTTCATGGCGGTTTTTTATTAATTACACATTAGGATTTTCTGGAAGACAGACTTCATTTGCGAATCTTACTCATCCGCTTTTATTTAAAAATTATGTAGTTACTTCCGAAGAGGTTCGAAGAACATATGGTCAAACTTTTGCAACTGAAAATTCGAGGAAATATAAACTTGCGATAAGCGAAATTGGTTTTTGAAGTTGTAGTTTTTGGCGCGCTATGGAAAATTGAAGGAGAGTGGATTTTTATAATGCGCGCGCACAGGGTGACATGCGATAGAACGATTAAAATTATTTAACTAATTTCTTGTCTATTTGTTATTGTGAATAATGCTTAAAACCGGGTGTGCACAATCGAGCTCAAAGTGGCACATTCCGATCTCGGGAAAATGAAGCGCGCCGCTCCGCGTCGCGCTTTATTTGCCTCCCTCGCTCGGAAATGTGCCACTTTTTGCTCGAATGCACACATCCTCGCGCTTATTATATTAGTATAATTTTCCGTGCGCTTCTTCAAATCAAAAATTTTAATTTTATTTAGTAAATATCAATTCTGTGTTTAAAAACGTATTTTTACTATAGCAATGAGTAAGAGAAAGCGAAAAGATACGATAATCTCATAAGTATGAGTGCGATAGAACGATTAAAATTATTTAACTAATTTCTTGTCTATTTTTTATTGTGAATAATGCTTAAGACCGAGTGTGCACATTCGAGCTCAAAGTGGCACATTCCGATCTCGGGAAAATGAAGCGCGCCGCTCCGCGTCGCGCTTCATTTGCCTCCCTCGCTCGGAAATGTGCCACTTTTCGCTCGAATGCGCACATCTTCGTGTTTATTACATTAATATAATTTACCGTCCACTCTTTCAAATCAAAAATTTTAATTTAAGGTATTAAATATCGATTTTCTATTCGAAAAACGTATTTACCATAGCAATGAGTGGAAGGGAGCGAGAAGATACAATAATCTTGTCAATGCAAGTGAGAGGGAACGATTAAAATTATTCAATTAATTTTTCGTGTAATTTATTGGTCTAAATAATTGCGAATCATCAAGCAATTGCTGTGAAATTAATTTCTATTTCAATAAAGAGGCAAGAATGAAATTCTTGTTAGGTTTTTTTAATATGCGATATCGTAATTGACAAGTGTCATTGGAATTTAGAACTCTAGAAAAGACTCCATAGTTTATAAGGTGAAGAACAGGTTAAGTTTTTGTATTTTTATTAATAAAAGTCTATTCTAATGCATAAATAAATATGAGTTTTACTTAAACCTATTTATTATTGGTTATTAAAATATATTTCTTATCATTTAACTGTCATAAAGTGCAATTTTGGAGATTTTATTTTATTTTATTTTTGGGGTATGGCAAATCCCACCTAGTATGCAGGGGCGGATTTAAACTTATGCCGCCCCTGGGCACTGGAAAAAAATGCCGCCCCATTACTGAAATTTTACTCAAACTTATAGTTTATACATCTTATTTTTTAAAATTAAAATAACTCATTTACTGCCGAAAATTTATTATACATTATGTACTTCAAAAACAAAAAAATATTTGTTTTTTTTTCTAAGAATTATAAATTTTGCACTAAGAGTGACTCATATATGTATCTTGAACATTAACATATTAGAAAAAATGTTTTTACACTTTCCAAATTTTGCCTCCCTAGAAAATTTGCCGCCCTGGGCACTAGCCCCGACTGCCCCTAGTATAAATCCACCGCTGCTAGTATGGCATGTAACAGTTAATCCCCTAGTATACGGAAGGTTAAAAAATAAATAAGTAAATAGTAAAATAAATAATAAATATTTATGGTTATTGTTTTGATTTTATTCCGTTTTTTTTGGCCCGCCAAAAATTTCGGTAATATTAAATTGGCCCGCCTAAGAAAAACTTTGGGAACCCCTGATATAGAACAAGAGTTCCTAATCTTTTTTATACTGCGATTATTTTTTTATTGCTCTAGCAGATATAAATAATTAATTTATTTGTTATTTAAAAAAAATGTTTTAAATACTCATAATTTAAATTTCCAAAATTTTTTTTAAGCACATATCTTACATTCAAAGCACGTTGTATTAAAGCTGCCTATAAGTCAAGGCAAATTTGCGTCCATAAAACTTTAAGTAAAGAGGCGGAGTTTATGTATTGATTTTTCACGAAACCTTCAAAGTATTGATTTTTAGATTTGCCAAATGCGCATGTTACATTCAAAGAACGTTGTATGGAAGCTGCCTATAAGTTAAGGCAAATTTGCGTCTATAAATTTAAGTAAAGGGGCGAGTTTATGTATTGATTTTTCACGAAGCCTTCAAAGTATTGATTTTTAGATTTGCCAAACAGGTAGTTGCATGTTCAAAACATTTACAGTGGTGGCGTTATAAGCGAAATTTTGTGAATTTAAAAATGTCTTTTTTGAGATATTTTCATAAAGGAAAGTTTGATAAGTTTTAATTATGTTCTCGAAAAAGTAATACATATAGTACTCAAACTTTTATTTATGCCTACTTTATAATGTTTTGATCAGATGCGGTATTTTTGAATTGGACGACTCGTTTTATAAGTAATAAATTTTCTTTTAGTCATTTTCAGGGAGAAAAAAAAATTGAAAATAGTTAAAAGTATTTAAATAGAGTTTTTAGTACTCGCCAAGCTGAAAACGCATTAACTCGAAATTTTTTGCATTTTTTTTTTTAAATTCGAGTTTTCCATGTTCCACTGTACTACGATTTACAGAAGGTACAGCCGCGCCACTTATAATAGAAGACTTTTTTCCTTATAATCCAGGGGTTCCTAATCTTTTTTATACTGTGACTCCCTTGCAGGTTGTAATTTGTTTGCGACGCCCTTCTAAAAGTATATAATTATATATTGCTCTAGCAGATATTAATATTAATTAATTTATTTGTTATTGTTATTTTATTATTAGATACTCATCAGTATGTCGCGTGCAGGCAACCTGTGCGAATATACGGATCGTCGGGCGACGTCCAAAGCGTGCCACGCACAGTTTGGGAACCCCTGATATAGAAAATTACATATATTGAAACAACTATTTTTTGGCGTTTTAATTATATACTTTAAAAATATATTAATACACCCATACCTCGCTGTACGCCCGCTCTTTATACGGCATGTCGCTATAACAGCCCTCTTCAATTAAGGCACGTTTTCGATTTACGGCCTAAAATGTTTCGCTATAACGGCAAAAATTTTTTTTTCGATGTCGATATATCTACATTTTGCCAATCTTGCACATGAATTTGTATTAGAGTAATTGATTCCTTATACGGCTTTTCGCTTTGCGGCCAAGTTTCGTGGAACGTAACTAGGCCGTAAAGCGAGGTATGGGTGTATAATTTATAATACCATATATTGACTTAGGTATATTTAAATTATATGAACTCCATATATTTCAAAAATTTGAATGGACAGATATTACAAGTATTTATTTTATTACAAAATACATTTTGAACGAAATGAAAAACAGATTTCTCATTTTCTATTTACAATCAACTTAGGACCCAAATTATTTTACTGAATTTCATACAAATCAACCTTCGATTTTTGTTTTTAAAAGTTACATGTCGACTTACAACCAGATTTTAATTTTTCAGATGCAATTAAGCGAGAAAAAACACAACCTCTTCAATTCTGCGCATTTCGATACCGTAAAAAAAACCATGCATTTTAAAAAGGTGCTAATATAATTTATTTCACGCAAAATGCAACATTTCTTTAATTCGATTTTGATTTTATTGAAAATATTAATGTACAACTTATATTAAATAAGTACAACTTGAAACACTAAAACTTAAGGTTAATTGTTGTTTTTTTTTCCTCCAAAGAGACTGATTAAAATTTAAAGTATCGTTAATGACCTTTGGTTGTATGGCAATAATTGGTAACAAAATAACTACTTCTTGTCGGGCACCACGACGAGCTGATGGGGATAAATGATTCCCGGATCGATATCGACTTGTCGCCTCAAATTGGGCGGAAGCTCCCTATAGATCGCCTCGGGCACATTATCTAAAATTCATTTCATCAATTCGACCTTCCAATAAAAATAAAAACCGGCCACTAACCGTTACATCTGTAAACCAGGTCCGACCAAATGATCATCTCCTGCGAGAAGCAAAACACTCCCAGTTTTCCTCCTTGCAAGGTCTTGTCGAAGAGATTGCCCGAGTCGGTCACCAAATGCTCCCCTTCGTAGATCCGCAATCTGATCAGGCCGATCTTGGGCCTGTGAATCAGGATCCAACGATAAGACGTCTTTTCCCTCCAGCCCACGTTCTTGGGGTCCTTCCAGATGAGCTTGACTTGGTTCTTGGTGTTGCCGGTGTGCCACAAAGAGTTCCTCAGGATTTGGCCGGGTCCCGTCACCGAATCGACCAATTTGATTTGAATCCCGGGCTCGGCGATGGCGCGGAAGGGGGTCGGGTGCCAGTAGGTCTGCGTGTTCTTCTTCCACATGACCGTGTAGAATTTTTTGCTGCTCTGGTAACTGGAATTGGACGATTACTATTGGCGGCCCAACTCCGAAACCAACTAAAAAACGAACCTGAAAACGAAGCCGACGTAGTCGTCGTCCTGCTCGGTGTCCACGAAGAACGTCCCTTCGAAGTCGACCCCTCCGAACTTGTGGTGGCCGACGGCGAGGCCCGGGTCGCTGTTCACGGTCTGCACGATTTCGGCGCCTTTGTTGTAGATCACCCAGTTGGGGTCCATTTGCGCGTCCCCTTCGGGATCTAGGACGACGGTCTGGTACTTGCTGAAGTCCGTGGCGTAGATGAGGGAGTTGTTGGGGCAGTTGTCGTAAGGATCGTCGACCGGGTCTCCGTCCAGATTGTGTTCGCATTTATCTCCGACTCCGTTTGCTGCAAAAATTGTTAAAGTCGTTTTTGAAGTTATACTTCTTGTGGATCAGGAAAATAAAATTGTTAATTAACAAAAATTCCACGGTATGAAAGTGTAACCATTCTTTGTTGGTAGTAATGAGCAAAATTGGTCTTGGTCTTGGTCGTGGTCTTGCATTTTTGCAAAAACAAGACCATGACCGAATAAGCAAGACCAAGACCACGACCAAGACTAGAAACATTTGTGCAAGAACAAGACCAAGAACGAATAAGCAAGACCAAGACCGATACCAAGACTATTACAGTCTTGGTTTTGGTCTTGCTTTGCTCATCACTATTTGTTGGTAACAAGGGGTTGCACCTACGCCAACTGGTGACAAAAGTTTGAAGTTTGAAAAGTGATGGATCAATTACTTTTCCTATTTTGATAACTCTTTGGCACATTTTTCTATAGTCAATTTTTTCATGTGTTAACGGTATTTTCCATCGTAATAATGAATTATTTTTCCTAATAGAAAAAATATAAAAATAATAACATTTGCAAATAGTAAAGTTTTAAATAATTAAATAATAATTTAATGCTGACCCGATTGGAGTAGTGTTCATTTCTACCACGAGATGACAACACCGTACTTACCATTTACCATTACTGACTAATATAAAAAACCCAGACGGTGAGCGTAGTAGGAATATACCCAACGTCTAGCTATACACAAGTGCAAGTTATGCCACATAACACGCCGTTTAGTTACGCCGAAGAAGTGAAACTTCTATAGCGCGACATAAGCACGGACATCGGTTTTATTTAAGTTACTTTGTTTTTTTTTAATTTACCATTGTAGTCTTCTTGCTGAGGATTGTAGACGAGGGGACAGTTGTCTTTGTGGTTTTGTATACCGTCGTTGTCGGCATCCGGATCGCAAGCGTCCCCTATTCCATCGTTATCAGTGTCTAATTGATCGCTGTTTGCCGTTGTAGGACAATTATCGACGTCGTCATTGACTCCATCCCTTTTAAAAAAATCTTTAATTTAAGAAAATAATGAAGTAACTGGTGATAATAGTCAGCCACTTAGGCTAAACCGGTTGTTAGAGTCAATGTCTTAAATGGTATGAGTACCAAAAATCAAAAAAGTGACGAAAATCGCTACAAAAGGTATATCAAAATATTTCAAAAAATTAAATCAATTAATTAAACAAAAAAAAATTAATTGTTTACTCTGGCAGAAATATTTGAAAGGTTTATTCTTCCAAAATTGAAAGTGGTTTGCCATAGAGCAATTTTCTTTGAAACACATAGAAATAATTTGAACCTAAGTAAATTGGCGACCAAAAAAGTAGAACTTGTGACTTGACAGGTGGAGCCTTTTAAACTCCTCCCATTTTGTACCCTTATTTTATCGTGAACAATAATACAGTAAAACCTCAATTATCCGGACCTCAGTTATACGGAATTGCGATTATTGTAAAATTGTATATGTATCAAATTTTCTGAAGTGGGCCACTAAAAATCAACTAGTTCATTTTTATATCATCTTTTGCAGATTGTTGAAGGTTTATATGTCAAAATTAATTTTTGGGACATTTTCATTTTTGTAAAAATTATAAACAAATTAGTTTTAAGGCACATTTTGTATATACTGTTGTAATTAGACTTAATTTATGGATTAATTCAATTTTTAAATATAACAAAATATTTATATGTTACATAGGGGGCGCAACAAAATTTCAGAATGACTTGGGTGGGGTATTTTAACAAAAAAGTTGGGAAATAAGAGTCAAAATTTGGAAAAAGCTAAAGTATTTTTTTTTCATGTACGATGAAGTCTCCCATCTAGTCTAGTTTAAAAGTACTAAATTAGAAATGTGGTTTTTGGGTAAAAATACCCTACTGTAATTTTTAATTAAAAGAAAAGCGAAAAGTGGTACATTTAGTTCAGTTTGATTTAATTAATATTATTTGTAAGAGAGAAGAATAAGATAGGCAAATTCAATTATTAAAGAGTATGTGCACTTTCAAGCGAAAACTTTTTTCGAATAGAAAATCTGGATTTGAAGGATTTGTTATTAATATAGTCGAATCCAATTAACACGAAGATGTGCGCATTCGAGCGAAAAGTGGCACATTTCCGAGCGAGGGAAGCAAATGAAGCGCGACGCGGAGCGGCGCGCTTCATTTTCCCGAGATCGGAATGTGCCACTTTGAGCTCGAATGTGCGCACTCGGCTTTAAGCACGATTCACAATAATTAATTTGCTTTCTAAATAATTTTTAGTACAAAATACAAGACTGTATTTAGGAGTTTATTTCAATTTTTAATTTATTGCACTAAATTTAATGAAAAAAACAAAAATAGACAGATCCAATGAATGCGGGGGACGTCCAAATTCGAAAAATTAATTAAAAAATTTTAATCGTTCCATCTCACTCACACATATGAGATTCTCGTATCTTTTCGCTCTCTCCCACTCATTGCTATAGTAAAAATTTGTTTTTAAACGTAAAATCGATATTTATTAAGCTACATTTAAATTTTTCATTGGAAATAGCGAAAGTTAAACTACAGAAATCTAATAAATGCAAGGAGGTGCGCATTCGAGCGAAAAGTGGCACATTTCCGAGCGAGGGAAGCAAATGAAGCGCGACGCGGAGCGGCGCGCTTCATTTTCCCGAGATCGGAATGTGCCACTTTGAGCTCGAATGTGCGCACTCGGCTTTAAGCACGATTCACAATAATGAATTTACTTTCTAATTAATTTGAAATACAATTTACAAAACTGTATTTAGTAGTTAATTTCAATTTTTAATTTATTGCACTAAATTTAATAAAAAAAACAAAAATAGACAGATCGAATAAATGCGGGATATGTGCATATTCAAAAAATTAATTAAAAAATTTTAATGGTTCCTCTCACTCACACATATGAGATTCTCGTATCTTTTCGCTCTCTCCCACTCATTGCTATAGTAAAAATATGTTTTTAAACAAAAAATCGATATTTATTAAGCTACATTGAATTCTTGTTAGGATTTCTTAATATTCGGTATCGTAATTGCCATTTTTTTGAAAACGGGACATTTTGGCGTCCCGAACGATTGCTTGGGGACAACGGGACAAATGACCTAAAAACGGAACAATCCCATTCAAAACAGGAACTATGGTAACATTATACAATATATAGCTAAAATTCGTTTTTTTTCTATACATGCAATTAACCGAATTTTCCATTATCCAAATGAGTCCGGATAACCGAGCTTCCACTGTACTCATAAGTTTGCCTACCAATCTTTGTCATTGTCGTTATCGCATACGTCCCCAACTAAATCGCTATCAGAATCCCGCTGATCCTTGTTATACTGATAAGGACAATTATCGCAGACGTCTCCGACGCCGTCCCCATCGGCGTCCTTCTGATCCGGATTGGGGTGCCTCATACAATTATCCCGATTATTCACGATGCCGTCTCCGTCCATGTCGTCGTCGCAGGCGTCCCCCAACCCGTCCTTGTCGATGTCGGACTGATCGAAATTGGGAATGGTCGGGCAATTGTCGCAAGCGTCGCCCTGTCGGTCGGATCCGCCGACGTCCGTGTCCTCCTGGTTCGGATTCGGCACCAAGGGACAATTATCCTTAAAAACACGTTTTAATTCCTTTTTAATTGCGTTTTAAATTTGCGGCTTACGGGCCCGTTTAGGATTTTGTCGTTGTCGGCGTCGGGGTCGCAGGCGTTTCCTATGCCGTCGCCGTCGGCGTCTTCTTGTCCAGAGTTGGGCTTGTCGGGACAGTTGTCCTAAAATCGGTCAGTGTTAGTTGATGGTCGATCAGAATTTTTTGTCATCACTAAAAGTCGTTAGCTTCTAAATTGTGATTAATACGTACCTGGAGAAAGGAGCATGCACCAAAACTATTAACATGCACTAACGATAAGCTAAAAAAACTATCACGTGCTTTAAAGCCCAAAATAAAACTATAAGAGAAAACTTAATAAAAATAGAGAAGAAGCAAAAGACGTTTGTGATGACAAATGTTTACAACTAAGTACATATAATGATTTATTCTGATGCGTTTTTACAAAATAAAATATTGTACAAAACTAATTAAACTTAAGGTACTTAAAGATTATTATTTATGTAAGTATGTAATTAGATAATAGCTATATTAGATGGGGGGGTATTAAATTTTTGATTAGGTTGCAATACTGCTCGAAAGTTCCTATTATAATATTCATGAGCATTAGAGGAAGATTTACAAACAAAATGTACACGAGCAAAAAGGACCCTTGCGGAGTTTTTTATAAAATTTAAAGGAAACCTTATTTAACGTAGATTAATTAATTTCGTTAGTTGAAATTTAAACAAAGTAGTGTCTGTTGACAAAGCTAATTAAAATAACAAAGCTTAATTTTTGTTTTTTGTAAATATAAATATATGAAAAGTTTTCTATTACAAAAATTAGATTTTTGACCATTTTCTTCGTCAATTAGTTAAAATTAAACCCTACAATCGTCTCAAAGAGTTAATTAAACCAACAGAAGAACTTAATTTATAAATAAACAAAAATTGATTTAAAAAAATAAACGAATTAATTTAAAAACAAATAATATTGTTATAAAAGTGAAATATTCATAAGTTTCCCTTTTTAATTCTATTAAATGTCGTTTTTATTAAGTATTTAAAGCTTATTAAACAATAAACCACTGATTTCTATATACAGGGTGTCTCCACACTAAGAGATTAAATTTTTTAGTTAGATAAAAGATAAAATTGTAATACAAAAAGTTTTTTAGCGTTTTCGCACCCGACGCACACCTATTAAGTTGTTAATTAATTTTGATAAACAAGCTATAACGGTAAGAAGAGAGTGGGGGAGAGTTTAAATATCCCGTAAGCAAGCTTGAGGGAAAATATAATTTTTTATTATAAATCTCACATAAGATAAAAAATTTTAACAATAATTTAGCTTTTTAAATATTAATTTTGATATTTAATAAGTTGTTACGACTTATTTTTAAAAGGGAGTTTCAATTGATTTATTTTCCTCTAAACACAAAAAGTAGGAGCTCGCTACTCTTATTATCACTGTAGCTTGCTTTTGATTGACTATCAAAATTAATTTTTAACGCAATAGGACTATTCGTCTTAGAATTTCATCTAGTATCTACCGTTAAAATTTGGTCCTCTACTTTTGGAACACCCTGTGTATATATATGGATAGCTGATACTCTAGTCCGCCACTGGCGAATAAAATAAAATGTAGCTCATTGCGCTTGCGTGCCCACAATGGCAAAGTTCAATTAAGGTAGCTGACCCAAATAAAGCCCAGTCCCCAATAAGGCCCAGTTTTCAAATTTTATCAAAATTTTGCTACAAAAAGGTGAATATTTTTAATTGTATGCATGCGTCGTCTAGTTTTTCTTTTGTTTATTGTTTATTATATGTTTACTAACCCTTTTATATGTATTTCAAAGCCATCCTATCAGTATATGTTATGTCGCAAATGTTTCTATTACATATATGATATGTCCTAATAAGGCCCACTAAAAAACCTTGTGGGCCTTATTTGTAACATATTCAGTTTTAAGTTTATTTGAAAATAATAATGTTCTTACGGTCAAAGACAAAGAATTTTATTGTTCAGGAAATTGTTTAAAGATAAAGATAAAAAAAACCTAACTAAAAGTTGTTAAAAATTTACAAATCAATTTTTATTAAAAATATTAAATTATAACCAAATATTTTATTATTTTAGGTTTAATAACACTAATAATAACTTAATATAAATATAATAATGATTATTAAAATTGATATTAAGTTGATTTATATGTAAAAAAATCCTTCGGCCTTATTGGGACATTGGTGCCCCAATAAGGTCCAAACGACATATTTTTTATGTTTACTCAAGGTTCCTTCTTTTGTTACAAAAGAAAGATTGTTACTTTTATTTTGAAGTTTAATATAAATAAACATTTTGATTACAAAGTATTGTTGCATTTTTTCAAAACCTATTAATTGTGCCTTTATAAACTTAATGTGGGCCTTATTTGGGTCCTGTACCTTATAACCTTTTTTACATGTCTTTGTCGTTCGACGCGTGCGCAGTTTCGTTCAACTCAGTTCTCGCTTCAGCATTTCTCCTAGGTATCAGCTATCCATCTATTATATATATATATAAAGAGATCAGTGCAATCGACTCACAACTATTTTTTACGATAAAACTCCCTCAACTTCTTGAAGTGCTGCCTCTTATTTCGCCACAGTCGCTCCTGGACCGGAAGATTCGTGGCGTGCGTCTTTTTATTGTTATTTACCTTTCTGCACTTCGGATCCGAGCAGCCCAAGTCCTCGTCGGGCCAGCTATCCAAATCCTGGTCGGAGCCGCAAAGATTGCCGTCGCCGGCGAAGCCGACCTTACATTTGCAATTGAAGGTGCCGTAGCCGACGTGGTAGCATTCGGCGTTCTGGTGGCAATGGGTCAGGTCGGGGCACAGGCCCGGCTGGCGGCGGCACCCGACGGTCTGATTGCCGACGTAGCCGGAGTCGCAAGGGCCGCACCTATACGAGCCCTAAAACCCAAAATTTTATTAAACCATTAACGATTTTTTGAATTTGGCGGTTTTACTTCGGTGTTCCGGCATTGGGAGTGGGCGACGCAGCCGCTGATTCCTTCGGCGCACTCGTCGACGTCGTAGCACTGCTGCCTTTGGTACCGGGCGTCTTCTAGGCCGACGCCCTGGAAGCCGCCGCTTCCGGTGTAGCCCGGAGGACACGGTCCGCACCTGAAGCCGGGGTTCAGGTTGATGCATTCCACGTCTGGATGACAGGGTTGCTCCAGATCGCACTTGGCATAGGATAATTTTAGTGTTAAATTGCTCGGGTGAATTGAAAAGAATGGAAGACTTACTTCGTCGATGTCCCTGCAATAAGTGCCGTTTCCTGTGAGTCCTGTGGGACAACCTTCGCATCGGTAATATGGGTAACTTTGGGATGGGTAGCATTGAACTCCTATAATTTAGTATTTTATTAAAAAACGTAATGTACGCGGTTTTTTTTTCTAAAAGGGCTTTTGTTTTTGAAAAACATTTTAATTTTAGTGTGAATTTGAAAGAGAAATGTTTATTCATTTTAGAAATTCAAATATTCAAAACTACAACTATTTTTAAATTTTTAAAATCAAAGATATGTGTTTTTAATTTTAATAAATTGAAATTAATTTTTTAGAAGTATTTTTTCGCTCTTTTCTCTATTTTATGGTGACATGTGGAAATCGAGCACTTTACTACCGCCGCACCGGGCTCGAAAATCAAACTTTCGCACCGGCTTTTAGAAAAAATTAGTTTAATTAACTATTACTTTTAAATTTAAACAAAACACCTTTTTTTAATGTTAGGTAGATAAATTCGAACAAGATATAGGTACAGTTTGTGCAAAAGTTTCTGAGATACAGCTCATCTAAATTTAATTGTAACTCATTACTTTTTTTAAGCCCAATTAAAATAAACAACTACAGTTTGGGGACCTTTTTTTAAATTAAAGCACAAAAAAATAACAATAAAAACACATATAAAAAAAAGATATATTATTAAAACACTTACGTAAGAAAATAAATTTCAAAATCATCAATCATATTCTTGAGGTTACAACAAGAAATCCAAAGCCCACTCATGCACACTTACTAGGTCAAAATTTACATTAATTCGATTAGTTAATTAAGCGGTTAGATGTAATTAGAATACATCAAATCTATTAATAACAAAAAAAAAGTGATCTGTAAATAAAACACAACATCAACAATAGATTATATTTACAACAATATTATTAACGGTTACACAATTCAATTTCCCACAACACAAAAAGCAACAAGTAAACGTGTGATCGTGTGTTATAACTCTTTGGATGTGTGGTAATGTGTCATTCAACGCGCTTAACAACGTCTATAGCACCCTGCAAAGCAAAATATTAATAAAAGCGCTTATTTTTTTTTTAATAAATTCGTCTTCTCACAAACCAAAAGCTACAATTTAAGCCTGCGTGTTAATGTGTGTTACTTTGTCTTTTAAATATTTTTTTTCCCTATTGTATTACAATTACAACGGCAAACAGTGATTCTCAACTTGCCGCGTACAATTTTTATTAAAATAATTTCTATAAAATGAATTTTTAAAAGTAAATTGTTTTTCATTGTGCAATTAAAAAAAAACATAGATTTTAGTTTAAATACGGTCCTGTAATTTTATGAAGGCATTAAGAAATGCTTTGTTTATCAGAAAAAAAAATAGGAAAACCCTTTTAACGGCCGAGAGTATGCTGAGAATTAAAAAAAAATACATTTACGAAAAGCTTCCTGCCATAAAAAAGCACATCTTTTTTTTATAAAAACCATAAATCTTTTTAAGTTGAGAAACACTGCAATACATAGTTATTAATTAATAATTCAATGTTAAAACTGTTATTATTAAAAAAAAATACACGAAAAATAAATTGCAGTTGCTACAACAACAAAAGTAGTTGAATTTACCACAAAAATAAGACAACACCAATTTGGAGTTTTATAACTTCATGTTAACGATGTCACGTAGCGCCATCTGTTGTTGAATAGCCAATATTTATTTTCCGTATATTAAAAAAAAACTAATTAATAGTAAAAATCATACATTTAAACCGAAAAAAAGTTTAATTTTAATTTTGTGGATACTTACCGGGATGACAAGGACTATGATCGCACCCGCTGCGCTTAACGCACTGCTCCCCGTTCCCCTCGTACCCCGGGGGACAAGATCCGCATTCGTACCCATATTCCAAGTCCCTGCACGGGACGTCGGGGAAGCACGGCTGATCCCTGCACATTTTTACGTGGACGCAAGTGTATCCGTCTCCCGTTTGCCCATATGGGCACTTTCCGCATCTGGGCCCGTTCGCGGTGTCCTCGCAGTGCACGCCGGGATGACAGTTAGGCGGATGGGTGATGCAAGACGGCTGCTTGATGGGCTTCACCTGACAGATGTCGCAACTTTCCAAGATTTGAGCGAGCCTGTCGATCACCGTGTGCTGATTGTAGACTTGCACCGAAAGGAGTTCACTCCTTTGATCAGGTTGTTGAGAGCTTCCAAAATGGCACCTTAAAATTAATTTCTCAATTGGGGACGAGTGGTTATGACTTTTGGTAGGCTTACTCTCGCTCAGCTCGGTGACGCTGGGTATGTCTCCTCGGTACGGATACCCTTCGGACTGGATTGCTTGGACGTTGTGATCGTGCACGTAGGAACTGTTGGGGTCGAACTTCACATGGGACGTTTTGACGTAGCTCGCAGCGAAAGTAGATTCCGTCGTTGGAAGCGAACTGAGCGGGCAACTGTGATGGCTGAAGACTTTTCGCAAGGAGTTCTCGCCGTCGATTTCCATGTTGTATTTTTTTTCTCTGTACTGGAAAAAGAAACGAGTAATTTTTTTAAGGGACCATTTTGCTTTAAGGTTTGCGTTCGAAAAGATGATTGTAATGCGCACAAGAGCAAAATAAATTGTTTTTTTTGGAGAAAATGTCGAGTGGAAAAATTTTTATTTATTTTTTCTTGCGAATTTAGAAAGGACTTGTGGTGAGCGCCCACGCCTAAATAAAATCTGAGTTGTAAGAGTAATAGAAAATAATAAGTTGAAACTTAAATAATTTGTTTTTGAATAAGTTTCTTTTACTATTTCTTATTTTTGTAAATTTTTAAAATTTTTTAGGTTCTTAGGGACCCACCTTCGATTTTAAACTGCCGAAAACAATATCTCTATTTTATAATTAAAATACATTTAACAATAGATATTTTCGACACGTGTGCGTAAAGCGAGGGATTTCGCTGCGTTTTGTGCAATTAAAAACAAAAAATTGTACATTACAAAAACCCAAAATGTACAGTTAAAATTTTCCAAACTGATCTTTGGACAAATTTATAATATAATTAAAGGAACTTAATAAAAAAAAAATAATGCAAAAAAAATCAATTCCATACTAAAATTTTATAAGTAGGGGAACCTGTTGTACTTTGGCCCCTTTGTACCTCGGGCAACTTTATTTTTTTCAATATTTGCGGGCTTTCGTGATCCATAATTTTCGATATTTCAAATGCCACATTGACAGACATTAACGTGAAGTTAGCAGCAGCTGGTCAATGTACTTTGTTAATGTATGAGATCAATTGAAATTTTTAATCGAAAAAAAAGTAAGTCTTTTTATATTCTTTTTACTTAAATATCTTATTGATTTTTATTACCTAATAACAAATGACTCATCGTAATAGAAAGATTATTTATTAATGTTTGGCAAGTAGTGGTCTGATTTTGGCACAGCATAATTTTTAATTTTATTTTTGAGTTTAAACATCAAGGGTCGGTGTGTTGTACCTCGGTCACTGTCAATAAGTTGTACCTTGGCCCTAAGATAAACGTGCAATAAATAAAAATTTAGATATACCTTTGTTGCAAATTCTTATTTTTTTTTTATTTTGCTTCAGATAATATGCCTCGCAAGTCTAACAAAAAATTTAAATTTTTGCAAAGTTAACCATTAAATATGTGAAATTTTAGTATACGAGAAAAGTTTTGTTAATTTTTGAAACGATTTTAGTGTCATCTCAAAGAAAAACATTAGTAGTTATGATTTGAGAGAGCTAAGAATAAAGTAAACAAATTCAATAGATACGAAGATGTGCGCATTCGAGCGAAAAGTGGCACATTTCCGAGCGAGGGAAGCAAATGAAGCGCGACGCGGAGCGGCGCGCTTCATTTTCCCGAGATCGGAATGTGCCACTTTGAGCTCGAATGTGCACACTCGGTTTTAAGCACAATTCACAATAATTAATTTACTTTCTAATTAATTTTAAGTACAAATTACAAGACTGTATTTAGGAGTTACTTTCAATTTTGAATTTATTGCACTAAATTTAATTAAAAAAACAAAAATAGACAGATCCAATGAATGTGGGAAATGTGCACATTCAAACAATTAATTTAAAAATTTTATCGTTCCCTCTCACTCACACATATAAGATTCTCGTATCTTTTCGCTCCCTTCCACTCATTGCTATGGTAAATACGTTTTTCAAATATAAAATGGATATTTACTAAACTAAATTTATAGTTATGATTTGAAAGAGCTAAGGATAAAGTAAACAAATTCAATAGATACGAAGATGTGCGCATTCGAGCGAAAAGTGGCACATTTCCGAGCGAGGGAAGCAAATGAAGCGCGACGCGGAGCGGCGCGCTTCATTTTCCCGAGATCGGAATGTGCCACTTTGAGCTCGAATGTGCACACTCGGTTTTAAGCACAATTCACAATAATTAATTTACTTTCTAATTAATTTTAATTACAAATTACAAGACTGTATTTAGGAGTTACTTTCAATTTTGAATTTATTGCACTAAATTTAATTAAAAAAACAAAAATAGACAGATCCAATGAATGCGGGACATGTGCACATTCGAAAAATTAATTAAAAAATTTTAATCGTTCCCTCTCACTCACACATATGAGATTCTCGTATCTTTTCGCTCGCTCCCACTCATTGCTATAGTAAAAATACGTTTTTAAACGTAAAATCGATATTTATTAACCTACATTTAAATTTTTGCAAAGTTAACCATTAAGTATGTGAAATTTTACTATACGAAAAAAGTTTTGTTTATTTTTGAAACAATTTTAGTGTAATCTCATAGAAGAACAATACTAGTTCTTCTAATCCAAAAATAAATATATAGTTTTCGTAGAACAATGGGTTTTATTTTGCTTAATGTGAATAGAGCCAAGGTACATCGCCTCTGTTGTACCTAGGCCATAGACCAACTAATTTTTAAATCTTATAGCAATTTGAGTAAACGGTTGGTAATGCTTTCAAATATTTTACGATCAATACCTTTATTAGTGCCCCACTACGATTCATTTTATCAACAAATTGTCACATATACAATTAAAAAAAATTACAAGTAAAAAAAGGGCCAAGGTACAACAGATTCGCCTACTTATACGATTAGATTATTTAAAACAGACAAGTCCCACCAAAATATAAACAAAATAAATTAAAGAATAAAAATTAGGTTAAAGGCACGATTAAAATCAGAAAAAAAGGCGATATGTGCGTAGGAAATTCGCGTGTGCGTGTCCTTTTCATTATTCATTCATAAGATCGCTTACTTTGAAAGTTTTTGGCCTTTGCAAAAAAAATTGTACGTATGTGTGCACTCGAGGGCCAACAATTACATTCAACTTACTTGAATGAAGTGTAACGAGTTGAACCAACAATTTTCCGTGCACATTGTGCTCGTTAAAGTGTGGAAAATGGTTAAGGTTACATGTGGGAGCTCATCATAGACCAGTTTTTTTCTTGTGCGAGATAGGCCGTGAATGGTTTCTCGCCCACGTGCTTATTAAATATTCCAATAACAATGTTACTTTGTACGAAAAAAGAGAATTGTCTCGTTTTGGTTTGTTTCTGCCTTTCTATCGGCTTATATGGTCGTCCCGAGATTATTGTTTGCCAATTATTTTGGCGCCAGCCGGCAAAAAATTGTAGGAAGACCGTTGCCAATTTTTTATTTGCACGGAGTCGCGTTGTTTACTATTTTTTGTTGTTTACTATTTTTTAATTTGTCGATTAAATGCGTTGAGGTGCGTTTTAAAAGCAAAATAACTACTAACTTATTGAAAGTACAATAAAATCGAACGATTTTAATTTATTAATTTTTCGAAAGGCAAGGTCAAAATTAAAAGTCACGTACGCCACAACGTTCATTATCGAATTTGATAAAACTGCAAATGTGCGCTATCCAAGATAACGTTGAAAGCCAAATTTGCTTTATTCGGTTTTATAAAAGAACGACTTAGAATCATACGATTTAAATTAAATCGATTATTGATTTACATATGTAATGAGGGTCCAATTTTTTTTTTAATTGTTTTTTTGGTTTATTGTAAATTTCAATAAACAACTTTCATACAATAATTTTGCCAAATTTTGCATTTTCAAAAATTGTGTCTTATAACACAAGCAAAATTAAAAGTCTTACATTTTCGATTGGTTTCATGCCTACCCTGCTTTTTTAGGGGTCGTTAAAATTTTTTTATTTTTTTTCTAGAATATTAAATACACCAATAAGTAACTTGTATATAATAGTTTAGTTGAAATTACGATTTTAGAAAATTGTTTTTTAACACAAGCAAAATCAAGTCATACATTTGCAATTACTTTAAGGCCTACCCTGCTTTTTTAGAGTTAGCTAAATTTTTCTATTATTTTTCTAGGGTATTAGAAACATCAATAAGTAATTTGTATATAATAGTTTTTCTGGAATTATGATTTTAAAAAATTGTGTTATATAACACAAGCATTATTTAAAATCTTACATTTGAAATTGCCTTAATGCCGACCCTGCTCTTATAGGGTTAGCTAGAATTTTTCTATTATTTTTCTAGGTTATTAGAAACATCTATAAGTAATTTGTATATAATAGTTTATCTGGAATTACGATTGTAAAAAATTGTGTTTTTTAATACAAGCAGAATTTAATGTGTTACATTTGCAATTGCTTTAATGCCTACCCTGCTTTTTTAAAGTTAGCTAGAATTTTTCTATTATTTTTCTAGGGTATTAGAAACATCAATAAGTAATTTGTATATAATAGTTTTTCTGGAATTATGATTTTAAAAAATTGTGTTATATAACACAAGCATTATTTAACATCTGACATTTGCAATTGCCTTAATGCCGACCCTGCTCTTATAGGGTTAGCTAGAATTTTTCTATTATTTTTCTAGGTTATTAGAAACATCTATAAGTAATTTGTATATAATAGTTTATCTGGAATTACGATTGTAAAAAATTGTGTTTTTAACACAAGCAGTAAATTTTAAATTTACATTTGCAATTGCTTTAATGCCTACCCTGCTTTTTAGGTTAGCTAGAATTTTTCTATTATTTTTCTAGGTATTAGAAACATCAATAAGTAATTTGTATATAATAGTTTTCTGGAATTATGATTTTAAAAATTGTGTTTATAACACAAGCATTATTTAAATCTTACATTTGCAATTGCCTTAATGCCGACCCTGCTCTTATAGGGTTAGCTAGAATTTTCTATTATTTTTTTAGGGTTTTTAGAAACATCAATAAGTAATTTGTATATAATAGTTTTCTGGAATTATGATTTTAAAAATTGTGTTATTAACACAAGCATATTTAAATCTGTACATTTGCAATTGCCTTAATGCCGACCCTGCTTTTATAGGGCTAGCTAGAATTTTTGTATTATTTTTCTAGGTTATTAGAAACATCAATAAGTAATTTGTATATAATAGTTTTTCTGGAATTATGATTTTAAAAAATTGTATTATATAACACAAGCATTATTTAAAATCTTACATTTGAAATTGCCTTAATGCCGACCCTGCTTTTATAGGGTTAGCTAAAATTTTTGTATTATTTTTCTAGGTTATTAGAAACATCAATAAGTAACTTCTATATAATAATATATCTGTAATTACGATTTTAAAAATTGTGTTTTATAACACAAGCAGTATTTAAATCTTACATTTGAATTGCTTAATGCCGACCCTGCTTTTATAGGGTTAGCTAAAATTTTTGTATTATTTTTCTAGGTTATTAGAAACATCAATAAGTAACTTCTATATAATAATATATCTGTAATTACGATTTTAGCAAATTTTGTTTTTTAACAGCAGTATTTAGTCTTACATTTACAATAGCATTAATGCCTACCCTGCTTTTTTAGGGGCAGCTAGAATTTTTTTATTATTTTTCTGCTTCATTAAAACCTATTAATAACGAACCGTGTCTATATAGTAAATTCCCGTAATTACGATTTTGAGCAAATCGTTTCTTTTAAAATAAAAAAGCAATCATTTGCTCTTCAACAGATTTATTTTCATATTACATTCAGCATGCCTACCGTGCTTCTTTGAGGGACACTAAATTGATGTATAAATTTGGTGCCTGCTGCGTGCTAACCGCTGATTGTAATAAACGAACCGTATGCTGTTTCGTCCAAAGTGTCCACCGTGAAGTACTGAGCTCGAGTTCGATCGTCTTCCATAGTTTCGACGATAACTAAAACGAAAAATCCCGTCCCAAATCAACTTCCTCCAAATTCTCCAAAAAAGATACCTTTTTCGATTTACGATTCAGCATCAAAACGAACTTCTGATGGGAGCCGTAAAATCGATGGCAACCAAAGTTTCGGTGTTGCTCGGTGCCTTTTTCGCGGTTTGATGTGTTGCAGGGACAGAACCAATTCATCCTGTTTAAAATTTAAAATGGGCCCCCGGGCTGCGGCTGAACCGCTGAAAGAATAAACGAACGTATGGTCGTGTTTTCGTCCAAAGTGTCCACCGTGAAGTACTGAGCTCGAGTTCGATCGTCTTCCATAGTTTCGACGATAACTAAAACGAAAAATCCCCGTCCCAAATCAACTTCCTCCAAATTCTCCAAAAAAAAAAGATACCTTTTTTCGATTTACGATTCAGCATCAAAACGAACTTCTGATGGGAGCCGTAAAAATCGATGGCAACCAAAGTTTCGGTGTTGCTGCGGTGCCTTTTTCGCGGTTTGATGTGTTGCAGGGACAGAACCAATTCATCCTGTTTTATCACTTCTTCTAGTTCTTTGGCGGCGGCTGAAAAAATTCGAAAAGTTAAGAAAGGAAGAAAAATGGCCGTCGTAGTAATTATTTTACAGGTTTAACAGGTGTTAGAAATTTATTTATGAGCCTACTGTATAAGTGCATATTTAGGTCACACACCAGTTTCCGAGAAGAATGGTTTGTTCACAATTGACTATTATAAAACAAAAACCGGTGCGTCGAAGTTATACTTCGTTGGTGAACTTTAATATGACCAGGTGTAAAAATTAATATAAATAAATTTAATAAACACGAAGATGTGCGCATTCGAGCGAAAAGTGGCACATTTCCGAGCGAGGGAGGCAAATGAAGCGCGACGCGGAGCGGCGCGCTTCATTTTCCCGAGATCGGAATGTGCCACTTTGAGCTCGAATGTGCACACTCGGCTTTAAGCACGATTCACAATAATTAATTTACTTTCTAAATAATTTTAAGTACAACGTA
This sequence comes from Sinopyrophorus schimmeli, assembly GCA_036325965.1. Classification (NCBI taxonomy): domain Eukaryota; kingdom Metazoa; phylum Arthropoda; class Insecta; order Coleoptera; family Elateridae; genus Sinopyrophorus; species Sinopyrophorus schimmeli. Next base: position 106,328 of record JARFIZ010000071.1, read on the forward strand.
CAGGACTGTATTTAGGAGTTAATTTCAATTTTTAATTTATTGCACTAAATTTAATAAAAAAAAACAAAAATAAACAGATCGAATGAATGCGAGATATGTGCACATTCGAAAAATTAATTAAAAAAATTTTATAGTTCCCTCTCACTCACACATATGAGATTCTCGTATCTTTTCGCTCTCTCCCACTCATTGCTATGGTAAAAATATGTTTTTAAACGTAAAATCGATATTTATTAAGCTACATTTAAATTTTTTATTGGAAATAGCAAAAGTTAAACTACACAAATCTAATAAATGCGTAGATGTGCGCATTCGAGCGAAAAGTGGCACATTTCCGAGCGAGGGAGGCAAATGAAGCGCGACGCGGAGCGGCGCGCTTCATTTTCCCGAGATCGGAATGTGCCACTTTGAGCTCGAATGTGCGCACTCGGCTTTAAGCACGATTCACAATAATTAATTTACTTTCTAAATAATTTTAAGTACAACGTACAGGACTGTATTTAGGAGTTAATTTCAATTTTTAATTTATTGCACTAAATTTAATAAAAAAAAAAAAATAAACAGATCGAATGAATGCGGGATATGTGCACATTCGAAAAATTAATTAAAAAAATTTTATCGTTCCCTCTCACTCACACATATGAGATTCTCGTATCTTTTCGCTCTCTCCCACTCATTGCTATGGTAAAAATATGTTTTTAAACGTAAAATCGATATTTATTAAGCTACATTTAAATTTTTTATTGGAAATAGCAAAAGTTAAACTACACAAATCTAATAAATGCGTAGATGTGCGCATTCGAGCGAAAAGTGGCACATTTCCGAGCGAGGGAGGCAAATAAAGCGCGACGCGGAGCGGCGCGCTTCATTTTCCCGAGATCGGAATGTGCCACTTTGAGCTCGAATGCGCACACTCGGCTTTAAGCACGATTCACAATAATTAATTTACTTTCTAATTATTTTAAGTACAAATTACAAAACTGTATTTAGGAGTTAATTTCAATTTTTAATTTATTGCACTAAATTCAATAAAAAAAAAACAAAAATAGACAGACCGAATGAATGTGGGATATGTGCACATTCAAAAAATTAACTAAAAAATTTTAATCGTTCCCTCTCACTCACACATATACGATTCTCCTATCTTTTCGCTCTCTCCCACTCATTGCTATGGTAAAAACGTTTCTCAAACATAAAATCGATATATACCAAGCTAAATATCAAATTCTCAACACACCAAAAGAAGTATAACTTCAAAAACAAGCTCGTCCGAGAGAATTAAAAATAAGACGGCAATAAACTGCTTGTTTATAATTTTTTTGTACTCTTTGGGTTACCCGGTGGTACATTTCCTTTCCAGCGTTTACGGTTAAGGAATTTTACGCACGGCCACCCAAAAAACCGGACCCTTGCAAGTGGAACTCGTCCATCTTCGCGATTTTTTTCTCAAGGTAGTTGAACCATCCGCGCTGGGACAAATATGGATTGATTTATTTAAAACGGGATCGTTGCACTTTTTGTATTGTCAGAAGGCATGAAAGTCCAATAGTTCCGCATTGCAAAGTAAAAGTTCTTGCGCTGAAAACGCACTTTTGTTAATTAAATTTGTTGGTGGCGATGGTCGTTCGCCAAGTACATATTTAACTCGGTGTAACAACTTTTTAATTACCGCGACACATGTTTAATGCGACATCTCGTCGATTTGTATGATTCAAAGAGTGTTTTCTACATTTGTAAATAATTTTCGTTGTTGCTTCTCGACATGTGTCCTTTTATTTATTTTATGTTCGAAGCCCATAAATAAACATTTTTTGTAAGTCGTAATTAATTCGAACATAATAAAATATTCGAGTAATTAATTGTTCTTCTCTCTGATTTTATTATAATCCGAAGTCTGTTAAAGTCATCTGTTTCAAACAGGAGTTCCCAAACTTTTTAACAAACCCTAAAGCATCGTTTCTTATTTTTGCTAGTTTCGGGACCCCCTCAATACATATTATAACATTTATTAAAGTTTTTTTCGGTACACGAGATATAAGTGCATTACCCCATCCTGTCTTATTTCTATGTTTAACAATTTTGAATTATTGTTTAATACAGTTCTCGTTAATTATATTAAACAATTTTCATACACGTAATTGTTTATAGTCATAAGATTTTGTAAAATAAATTGGAAGATTCTATATTTTTTTTTAAAAGAGATATAAAGGCATTATCCCATCTTGTTTTATTTCTACGTTTAACAATTTTGAATTATTGTTTAATACAGTTCTCGTTAATTATATTAAACAATTTTCATACACGTAATTGTTTATAGTCCTAAGACTTTGTAAAATTAATTGGAAGATTCTAGGGGGAAAGTGGCATGGAACAGCCAGTTTAAAAAAAAAGGATAAATAATATAGAAGGACATAAATAAATCAATTTTTTTTTTAAGTCTGTAATTGTTCATGCATTTATGTACGTAATGTCATAAAACATTTTTCAAAATTAAAGATATTTTTCGACTTCTAATCATTTATAAAAAATAAAATTTGGCTTTTCATAACCTATAGGTATTGAAACAGCCAACCCAATTTTGAAAAAGCCATGTTCTTATTACAAGATTAAAACTGCACATTAACGAAGATATTATTTAATAATAATCTTAAGCTATAATTTTAGATCTTATATAATTATAAAACGTTTTAAATAACGCAAACTCTCGATAAAATATTTACTTACATAAATCTAAGAAACTGTCAAAAATTTGACGTTTGAGATCAATCATTGCAAAACTTAAAAACGTTTTTAGCAAAAATAATGCAATTTCCTTTTACGCCACAGGATTTATATGCCCAACCATTACAATTTTGCATCGGTACCACTCTTGATTGCTGTTACTACAATTATTATTGCATTTTATGCAATTAAAAGGTGGCTTTTTATTACACTGCAGTCCGGCTATTTCAAAACATATTCTCTCAAGAAACAAAATCTCGAAAATTACTATGAAATCAAAGATTAGTCTACAAAATATATACGTTATTAGAAGGCCTAATATATCTATAAAATTATAGTGTAATCATATTATTATTAGTTTTGTACGTATGGGCGTTAGAAAACAAATAAACTGAACTCAAAACCTTACTTTTGACGACAAAATCTTCAATACGTTGTATCGGCGCCGTTTATTGACGGTGAACGGTCAAATTTTGTGATATCTGGCCAGTGTTGCTATTTTAAAATAATAATACATAAACGATTCGTATGAAAACTACCGCGTAATTGATAATGGCTGTTTCAAAACTTGGCTGTTTCATGCCATTTTCCCCCTATATTTTTTTTTAGGGGAGATATAAAGACATTACCCCATCTTGTCTTATTTCTATGTTTAACAATTTTGGATTATTGTTTAATACAGTTCTCGTTAATTATATTAAACAATTTTCATACACGTAATTGTTTATAGTCCTAAGACTTTGTAAAATAAATTGGAAGATTCTATATTTTTTTTTAGGGGAGATATAAAGACATTACCACATCTTGTCTTATTTCTATGTTTAACAATTTTGGATTATTGTTTAATACAGTTCTCGTTAATTATATTAAACAATTTTCATACACGTAATTGTTTATAGTCTAAGATTTTGTAAAATTAAAATTTGGGAAAATTCTATATTTTTTTTTAGGGGAGATATAAAGACATTACCCCATCTTGTCTTATTTCTATGTTTAACAATTTTGGATTATTGTTTAATACAGTTCTCGTTAATTATATTAAACAATTTTCATACACGTAATTGTTTATAGTCCTAAGACTTTGTAAAATAAATTGGAAGATTCTATATTTTTTTTTAGGGGAGATATAAAGACATTACCACATCTTGTCTTATTTCTATGTTTAACAATTTTGGATTATTGTTTAATACAGTTCTCGTTAATTATATTAAACAATTTTCATACACGTAATTGTTTATAGTCCTAAGACTTTGTAAAATAAATTGGAAGATTCTATATTTTTTTTTAGGGGAGATATAAAGACATTACCACATCTTGTCTTATTTCTATGTTTAACAATTTTGGATTATTGTTTAATACAGTTCTCGTTAATTATATTAAACAATTTTCATACACGTAATTGTTTATAGTCCTAAGATTTTGTAAAATAAATTGGAAGATTCTATATTTTTTTTTAGGGGAGATATAAAGACATTACCCCATCTTGTCTTATTTCTATGTTTAACAATTTTGGATTATTGTTTAATACAGTTCTCGTTAATTATATTAAACAATTTTCATACACGTAATTGTTTATAGTCCTAAGATTTTGTAAAATAAATTGGAAGATTCTATATTTTTTTTTAGGGGAGATATAAAGACATTACCCCATCTTGTCTTATTTCTATGTTTAACAATTTTGGATTATTGTTTAATACAGTTCTCGTTAATTATATTAAACAATTTTCATACACGTAATTGTTTATAGTCCTTAGACTTTGTAAAATAAATTGGAAGATTCTGTATTTTTTTTTAGGGGAGATATAAAGACATTACCCCATCTTGTCTTATTTCTATGTTTAACAATTTTGGATTATTGTTTAATACAGTTCTCGTTAATTATATTAAACAATTTTCATACACGTAATTGTTTATAGTCCTAAGACTTTGTAAAATAAATTGGAAGATTATATATTTTTTTTTAGGGGAGATATAAAGACATTACCACATCTTGTCTTATTTCTATGTTTAACAATTTTGGATTATTGTTTAATACAGTTCTCGTTAATTATATTAAACAATTTTCATACACGTAATTGTTTATAGTCCTAAGACTTTGTAAAATAAATTAAAAGATTCTATATTTTTTTTTAGGGGATATATAAAGGCATTACCGCATCTTGTCTTATTTCTACGTTTAACAATTTTGAATTATTGTTTAATACAGTTTGCGTTAATTATATTAAATAATTTTTATGTCTAAATAAATAAATAAGTGCCATCGGTCTAGAATTTTTAATGTTGTGAATGGCCCCAACCACCTCCGTAGATATTTCAAATTTCAAAACGAAACTCAAAAATCAATTGGTAGCATTTAATATTTAACAATCCTTGTGCCCAAAATACATTAGGAATCGTTTAAATAATTTTTACAACAATTTCCCTATTTTAGAACGGCACTGCAATTCGTTCTATGTGGTTGGAGTGAATAAAAAGTCTCTCTCTCGCAGTCGCACTCATTGGCCGCCAAAAATTGTAAAAGTCTAGTAAACGACGGTAAGATATCGATTTTTACTTTAGCAGACTGTAACTAAGGGGTCTGATTGGTGGAGGTGCACGTGAGTCACCGATTTCACTCACTTGCGCGTGATCCTCGCCGCAGTCCGTGGGCAACCGGTGTCGAAGGTGAAAGCTAGTGCGGCATTTTTCCAGAATGTGGGTCAACTTTTGAGTGTTTTTTTGGGGGCCGGTGTGGTGGCACATAAACCGAGGTATTTATAAGGATTTTACAGAATGAATGTGGATGTGTTTGAATCAAAATTTGCGAAGATATTCAAGTATTAAGGGCCGCTACTTTGCACTGCAAGCCCGGCCGCCTTTGTTTTCAGTTTGGACGTCTTTGAATGGGTGAATGGTAATGTTTTATTGTTGATTTGTTGCTGAATTTGTTTAAATATTTGTGCAAAGGAAATCTGTTAATAATCGCAGGTGTTTTTGTGCAGCACATACGATTATGAGTAATGGTCGATAGGTTTTTCTTGTAATAAATGTGTGTACCGTTTAGGTCTACTTTTTTGATTTTTGTGTGTACTTTTGGGCCTACATATTTGTAACACATTACTGGAAAATCGAATCCTCAAATGTCTGCACACCAGATGTGCAAAATTTCAATGTAACATAGCATAAACGTGGTAACTTTGGAATTTGTGAGGATACGGTTCTGAGATTGCGGAAATGGTTAAATACAGTTATTTTTTATTAAAGACAAACCCTACGAGCTTCTTCTTGAAGCCTTAAAGTCTTAAAACATTTCTTTTGATTTTGAATTTGTCGATAAATCTAGAAAAAAATTTGCAACTGGAGAATTTGTAAAGATACAGTCCTGAGTTTTAGGGACTTGGTTAAGAGGCTTATTAATTGTTAGAAAAAAAAATAAGAAAGTGTCTCTCTAAAGGGGAAGCCTTTGAATTTATTTTTATACTTCGAATTTATGTAAATTTGAAATTCAGCAAATTTAAAAAGTTGTAACTTTGAATTTGACGAAATTTTAAAGCAATTAATTTAACTTGATATTTGGAATTTCTACGGCCCTGAAGTTTTAGAAACAATTTAATCTACTCATTATCTACTAGGAAAAAAATTACGAAGTGCCTTTTCGAACCGAAAATTATCAAATTGGTTTTTAAAGGTATGACTTTGTCAAAATTCTACTGCCTCAACTTTAAAAAATCGTAACAGCTGATTTTGTAGAGATATGGATCTGATGTTTCTGTAATTGTTTAATGTACCTATTATCTATCGGGAAAAAAATCAGCAAGTGCCTTTCTAGACCGGAAGTATTGAAATAAATTGTTAATCTTTGAATTTATAGAAATTTAAAACGTCAAATTCAAAAATCTTAGAACTTTAAATTTTGTTTAGGTACGGTCCTGAAGTTATAAGACTTATAAACTATTTAAAAAAAAATGGGCAAGTGCCCTGCTAAAGCGGAAGTCTTTAAAAATTTTGTTAAACTTTGAATTTGACGAAATTTTGATGCAACAAATTAAAAAAAAAATTAACTTGAGATTTTGCGTTTCTACGGCCCTGAAGTTTTAGAAATAACTTAATCGACTCGTTATCTACTAGGAAAAAAATTACGAAGTGCCTTTTCGAACCGGAAATTATCAAATTGGTTTTTAAAGGTATGACTTTGTCAAAATTCTAACGCCTCAAATTTAAAAAATCGTAACAGCTGATTTTGTAGAGATACGGCTCTGATGTTTCTTTAATTGCTTAATGTACCTATTATGTACCGGGAAAAAAATCAGGAAGTACCTTTGTAGACCGGAAGTCTTGAAATAAATTTGTAATCTTGGAATTTATAGAAATTTGAATCATCAAATTAAATAACTTTAAATTTTGTTTAGGTACGGTCCTGAAGTTTTAGGAATTGGTTGATAGACTTATAAACTATTTAAAAAAAATGGGCAAGTGCCCAGCTAAAGCGGAAGTCTTTAAAAATTTTGTTAAGCTTTGCATTTGTCGAAACTTGGAAATATCAAATTAAAAAAAAAATTAACTTAAAATTTTGCGTTTATATGACCATGAGGTTTAACAAACAACTTAATCGACTCATTATCTACTAGGAAAAAAAAAATTACAAAGTGCCTTTTTAAAACGGAAGTCTTGAAATTTGTTTTTTAAGGTTTAACTTTGTCAAAATTCTAACGCATCAAAATTTAAAAAATCGCACCATCAGATTTTGTTCAGGTACGGACCTGAGGTTTTGGGAATTGGTTAATGTGCCTATTATTTATCGGGAAAACAATCAGGAAGTACTTTCCTAAACCGGAAGTCGAGGAATAAAATTTTAATCTTTAAATTTAGCGAAATTTAAAACATCAAATTAAAAAACCTTATAACTTTAAATTTTGTTCACGTACGGTTCTGAGATTTTTAGAATTGGTTAATATACTTATAAACTATTTAAAAAAAAATCAGAAAGTATTTCTCTAAGACGGAAGTCTTTAAATTTATTTTAAAACTTTGAATTTGTCGAAATTTTGGAATAATGAGTTCTAAAAAAAATTTAACTTAGAGTTTAGCGTTATTACGGCCCTGTGATTTTAGAAACAACTCAATTGACTCATTATCTACGAGAAAAGAAAATAAGGAGTGCCTTTTTAAAACGGAAGTCTTGAAATTTGTTTTTAAAAGTTTGACTTCGTCAAAGTTGTAAAATTTAAAAAATCGAAACATCAGATTTTGTGTAGATACGACCCTGTAGTTTCCGTAGTTGTTTAATGTACCTATTATCTATCAGGGAAAAAAACAATATTTTTCTAAATTGAAAATCGTAGTGTAAAAACTTTTGATCTTTGAATTTATCGAAATTTAAAACAAACCAAATTAGAAAACCTTATAACTTCAGATTTTGTTTAGGTACGGTCCTGATCTCTTACAAATTACTTATTTGAAATGTTATCTACTACAAAAAAAAATTAAAAGCGCATTTTCCAAAGCAAAAAGTTTTAAAAATGAATTCAAAATTAGAATTTTACAAAAACACAAAATACTTTTAATTTTCAAAACCAAAATTTACATTTATTAATATTTTCATAAAATTATTTGCTCTGATAAGTATAAATTATCAAGGTTTTCTAGCTTTACAAGTGCACACATTCTACTCCATTTATCCTCTCGAATTGCTGCGTTTCTCGACTCCTTCACATTCTAAACACCATCAACAAACGCCAAAGTGTTCCATAATTGTTTCCGCAAAAATTACCATATTTTTTGTCGCAATACCTTTGCATAAATATGTATGGGGAAAAAGAAATCCTTGCCCTACCTAATTAATCATAAATTCACCGTGGCGAATTCTTGTTCGCTTTTATTTCAGCAACAAATAAATTAATAGCACCAAACACCCACGATTAGAAATTGATTTTCGATAATTCCAAATCGGATTCAAAAGTTACCATAATTTCAATGCCGAAGCCCAAAATGGAGAGAAAACTCTTCTCTCGACAAACGCACGGGCCCAATCCCAAAAAGGAGAACCTCAAAATTTTCCAAAAATTGCTCGCACAAAACACGAATTTAAATTTGCAAAATTCGTTGTTTTTCTTTTTTAATTGAACAATTAGAGGAAAAATTGTAAAGCAGAAATTAGTGCGGACTCATGCAAAAATGAGCTCAGAACTTAAATTAAAAAATTGCACGTTTAAACGGCAAAAATGAGCGTACTGGCAAGTGAACAAAAAAAAAACATCGAGCAAAACCAAAAAAAAATACCTGAATCGAGCGAAATGGCTCGGACGGCACAGACGAGGGAGACGAGCGCAAGAAGGGTGACTCCAACCCCTCGCAACATGGTCGCGCGGCCTTCTTTCTCCAAACTCCTGAAGGCACTTTTAAAAGACCACTCAAATCGTACAACTTCCAAATGGACACTGCTGAACTTTCCTTGTTTGTAACAATCGGAGGCTGTGTGGTAACATTACTGGCTTCGGTAGTGGGGTAAAATGATTCAAGACACCACTCATTTATTCTTCAGAAATAAATCGTGCGTAAACTCGAGTATTTAGTTTGACGCAGCGGTCCTCAAACTTTATCTTGCCGGGGCCACGTTAAAAAAGTCGGATCTCGGCGCCACCCCAACGCACACCCGTTTCTCGATTTGCACGGTTCCGGAGAGAAACTTGTTAGTCGCAATGATAATTTTTTTTGTATGGGAGGCCGTGTAAATCGAAAAATATGCGTAAACGGTCAGTTAATTAATTTTTTTTTGGGTAAAATAGAAGAAGAAGGATAAAAGCGGAGCGTGCAATTTGGTTTCGGAAAAATGTACACGTTCGCTCGTTTTAGTTGCATACATTATGTTTTTCTTTTTAAATTCAAAAAATAATGTAAAAAAATCAATAAATACGTTTTAAGCATGATTGACGATAATTTAGGCGAAAAAAGTAGACGAAAAATTAGTTAAATCATTTTAATCGTTTTGTCTCGCTTGCACTTACGAGATTGTCGTATCTTTTTGCTCGCTCCCACTCATTGCTATGGTAAATACGTTTCTCAAACATAAAATCGATATTTACTAAACTAAATTGAATTTTTGATTGGAAAGAGCGAAAAATAATAAAGAAATCCGAAAAATACCAAGCATGGGCGCATTCGAGCGAAAAGTGGCACATTTCCGAGCGAGGGAGGCAAATGAAGCGCGACGCGGAGCGGCGCGCTTTATTTTCCCGAGATCGGAATGTGCCACTTTGAGCTCGAATGCGCGCACTCGGTTTTAAGCATGATTCACAATAAAAAATAGACAAGAAATTAGTTAAATAATTTTAATCGTTCTATCGCACTCATATTTATGAGATTCTCGTATCTTTTCGCTCTCTCCCACTTATTGCTATAGTAAAAATACGTTTTTAAACGTAAAATCAATATTTATTAAGCTACATTTAAATTTTTTATTGGAAATAGCGAAAATTAAACTACAAAAATCTAATAAATGCGTAGATGTGCGCATTCGAGCGAAAAGTGGCACATTTCCGAGCGAGGGAGGCAAATGAAGAGCGACGCGGAGCGGCGCGCTTTATTTTCCCGAGATCGGTAATGTGCCACTTTGAGCTCGAATGCGCGCACTCGGTTTAAGCACAATTCACGATAATTAATTTACTTTCTAATTAATTTTAAGTACAAATTACAAGACTGTATTTAGCAGTTACTTTCAATTTGAATTTATTGTACTAAATTTAATGAAAAAAACAAAATTAGACAGATCCAATGAATGCGGGAGATCTGCACATTCGAAAAATTAATTAAAAAATTTTAATCGTTCCCTCTCACTCACACATATGAGATTTTCGTATCTTTTCGCTCTCTCCCACTCATTGCTATAGTAAAAATACGTTTTTAAACTTAAAATCGATATTTATTAAGCTACATTAAAATTTTTATTGGAAATAGCGAAAGTTAAACTACACAAATCTAATAAATACGTAGATGTGCGCATTCGAGCGAAAAGTGGCACATTTCCGAGCGAGGGAGGCAAATAAAGCGCGACGCGGAGCGGCGCGCTTTATTTTCCCGAGATCGGAATGTGCCACTTTGAGCTCGAATGTGCACACTCGGTTTTAAGCACGATTCACAACAATATAGGCCAATAAATTATACCAAACATTTGTTAAATAATTTCAATCGTTTCCTCTCGCTTGCACTTACGATATTGTCCTATCTTTTCGCTCGCTCCCACTCATTGCTATGGTAAATACCTTTCTCGAATACAAAATCGATGTTTACACTTTGGGCTCGAATGTGCACACTCCATTGTTCTTATACAGCAATAATTTTCAAATTTAAAAACAATCAATTAATTTTTAAATAGAGAAAGACGGTTTTGTCTTAACAAAACCAATTTTTTTGTATGGCAATGATCAAAAGAGAGCGAAAAGATATAAACATATCATATGTCTGAGAAGGATGGAACATATTTTCAACATAGCTTTCGTCTGATCCAGGCCAATTTGCCCTACCATGCCCAAGAAGTTTTACTTCAAAAAGTTTTTTTATTTAATTTATATAATTAAGGCCGTGAGACCAAATTTAAGTGAACATTTAAAATTCGGTAGGCTGGAAACTCAATAGGAAAAATTACAATTTTGTTAAATTTTCTGCGTCCCCCTTCCCCCTTTGCTCTAATCCGCGACTCTCCAACGAGGCGCGCCCCCCAGTTTGGAAATCACTGCTTTAATGGATTTACCAATTTATCCACAACGCCATTTTTTTAATATTATTATTATTATTAATAATAATAAAAAGAAACGAAAAAACTTAATTGAAAACGCTCCTTGCCGATTTTTTTAACGCCGAAACGAATTGGTCATGACTCCGACGTATTAACGACGAAAAATCATAATTTATGACAAAATTTTTTTTCAGCGCTCGAGCGATTTTTTTTTCTTAAATAATAATAAACATGTTGTGCGACAATTATGGTAACTCGAAGAATATTCAACACAGAAAACTAGCCGCTCCTTTCCTTCGCGCGCACACACACACGCCAATTTAGGAAAAACGGTCGGCCTAGTTGTAAAATTATGTGGCAAGATTGACTCCTACGGTACACAGGTGCCATTTACATTTAAATCGCAAAATTTATGTGACGAAACGCAGAGGGACCTTTTTGCGGATTTTTTCTTTCGAGCGCGTCGGATTGGGCAACGTTTCCTTCGGTTTCGACACGAATCCGATTTTGCTAAGACTCATAAACAAACGATTTTATGCGTTTTTAAATGTTAATCTTCGAGGAAACATTTTTAGGTCCGCAGGCTGCGGATTTTGCGTTAATTAAAATTGTAGGATTTGTTTTTTAATAATCTATTTTATGTAAATGTTATTTAATTATAATTTGTTTGTTATAATAATATGAAACGATAACGGAACAGGGCCGGATTGAAAATTTTTCTTCGTTTGTTGTTTTTCACATTTTCGTGTTGTTTTTACAACAAAAAACAAGCTTCGAGTGATTTGATATTAAAAAAAAATGGTTTTCTTGTTATTTATAATTATAATTGTATAGCAAAATAAATACATATGGCGTTTATTGCGGAAATGGAAAAAAATAAAAAAGGGGTGCGTGGGGTTTACGCGTCACAGAAGTAAAACTTCTCTAATGCACTCTCCTCCTTTACCGGTTCCCCACCACGTACCTAACTATTCCCCTCGTGCGATCGAAATGTTCGTAACGCTCGAAAATTGTAGCCCCCTCAGCAACGAAGTTTCACTTCAAAAAATGCTGTATTCAAAAACATCGAATTAAAACGAAATTAATTGTTTGTCTTTTTATTACTTTGTGAATTTTATGATTTTTAATTTTCTAATTGATTTTATTTGTTGCAGGATTCAAAGGATGGTAAAAGCAGATGGCGTCGGCGGCGATAAGGTAGGAATTTTTATTATTTCTGCAAATTGTATTTAAAATGTGTTTATTAACTTATAAATGTGCGAAAATTATTTATTACTTAAAAACCTGCGATTGAAGTTAAAAGCGAATTAAAATTTTTGAAAAAATAATTATTTGATTTTTTTGGTGGCGCACCGAGGGATGATTTGTAAAAAAATTGTTATCGGGTCAATTTTTTGAGGAAATTGTACGCACTTTACGCGTCTTGTACGGAATTGAATTTATTTTAATCGGGTGACTAGCGCAATTAAATTATCTTTGGTGGTTTTTTTTAGAAATTAATTTTTCTTTGTCATCGTTAACGAAGGATGACTGTCGCTTGCCCATTTTGACCACAAACTGTTAATAAATAAAGAATGACCGATTCAATTTGATTGAGAATGTTTGTCAATTAAAAGGGACGAAATTTGAGGGAAAGAGGCTTTGGTTTATTTTTATTTATTTAAAATTGTTTTTGAATTTTTTTAATGGGCCGTGATTTCAAAAAAAATCTCATTTGGGTCATTTTTTTAAATGTATATAATTTAATATGTTTTAATTTAGTAAAAATTTAATTAAATTATCTTTTGTAGATTTTGAAAAAGTAATAATTTATTGAAATGGGGGTAAATGAAGGATAACACTTATTTTTAAAATCACCTTCGGTGACCACAAATTGTTTATAAATAAAGATAGAATCATTTAATCGAAATAGGGTTTGTACAAATCGAAAAAACGTTAAATTTTACCAAATACGTGTCTGGGCGATTTTTTATAAACAATTTTTGAGTTTTCTGACGACTCGGCAAGATCGAGGTTTTTGAAAATTTTCAGTTGCGTTAATTTTAAAAAAAATCTCGCCACATTTATACATAGCACATATAATTTAATATAACTTAATGTGCTGAAATTGTTTTTTAATTATTTTTTGTAGACTTTGAAAAATATATTTTTTTGGAAATGAAATTAAAAAATTTTAATGCTTTTTATAATAATAACTGTTGGTGGCCAAAAATTGTTTATAAATAACGAACGAATAGTTTATTCAAAATGGGGTTTTCACTAATCAAAAAGAGTCAAATTTGGCTAAATACGTGCCTGGTAATTTTTTTTTAAACAAGATTTGTATTTTTTCTCGGTGCGCTAAGATTGAAGTCGACGCTTCATCTTAATAAATCCGCCATTAAACCATTTTTAACAAAAATTTTCAATTTTTACGTAACATACAAAATTTAATGTATTTTAATCTGGAGAAAACCGAAATTAATTATCTCTGTTGGTTTACGAGAAATTAAATTTTCCGTGGTCGTCCATGTTTCGCCATTTTGCATTTGGGTATTTTAAGTATCGATGCGCTCAAATCCTGAAGTTAAATAATTCTATCTTTAATCAAATTTTAAAAATATACATGGTCTTTATGTACATATAAATACATACGTTTATTAAATACTATTGCTTCAAAGTAAATAAAACCATCTGAAACAATTAGAAAAATCACTTAACAAAAACGCACGCAACCATTAACAATAACAAACACCGAAAAACCTCGAAAAGGCCTGTTAAAAATATTAATCCGCTCACATTAAGATTTCCTGTGCGTTTTTTAATTAAATAATGTCGTGATTGACAACTTCTTCTAAACGAGCCAAGGTCAAACTTAATCGCATCAGTGCCATTTTCATCCTAAATACTTTTGCAAAGTACTTAACAATTAGCTAATTGATCTTGAAAATTTGTTTACAAATCGGCGACCTACGAAATCTTAGGGATGGCGTAACGAAGCGTCTGTTATATAAATAAAAATACTTGCGCCACGCTTAGAATGTGTTTACATCCCGATAATTCCTCTGAAACGACTCATAAATTAAATACTACGTATAAAATTTGTAATTCCACGAAGCACAAAGCATTTAAATGATGTACAGTCAATTGAAAGTACAGTGGGACCTCGATTAGCCGGACGCCGGCCACCCGGTTCGCTTGGAGACGAAGAGATCATTTTATTAAGGCAACTGTACAATTATTTCGAAGTTATACTTCTTTTGGCGCGGTAGTTGGGGAGTTGTGCGCGCACAACGTATTTTCACCATAGCAATGAGTGGGAGAGAGCGAAAAGATACGAGAATTTCATATGTGTGAGTGAGAGGGAACGATTAAAATTTTTTAATTAATATTTCGAATTTGCACATATCCCGCATTCAGTCGATTTGTCTATTTTTGTTTTTTTATTAAATTTAGTGCAATAAATTAAAAATTGAAGTAAATTTTTAAATATAGTTTTTTTATTTGTACTTAAAATTATTTAGAAAGTAAATTAATTATTGTGAATCGTGCTTTAAAGCCGAGTGCGCACATTCGAGCTCAAAGTGGCACATTCCGATCTCGGGAAAATGAAGCGCGCCGCTCCGCGTCGCGCTTCATTTGCTTCCCTCGCTCGGAAATGTGCCACTTTTCGCTCGAATGCGCACATCCTTGCATTTATTAGATTTGTTTAGTTTAACTTTTGCTATTTCCAATTAAAAATTTAAATGTATCTTAATAAATATCGATTTTACGTTTAAAAACATATTTTTACTATAGCAATGAGTGGGAGAGAGCGAAAAGATACGAGAATCTCATATGTCTGAGTGAGAGGCAACGATTAAAATTTTTAATTAATTTTTCAAATGTGGTCATATCCGCATTCGTTCAATCTGTCTATTTTTGTTTTTTTTTAATTAAATTTAGTGCAATAAATTAAAAATTGAAATTAACTCCTAAATACAGTTTTGTAATTTGTACTTAAAATTATTTAGAAAGTAAATTAATTATTGTGAATCGTGCTTAAAGCCGAGTGTGCACATTCGAGCTCAAAGTGGCACATTCCGATCTCGGGAAAATGAAGCGCGCCGCTCCGCGTCGCGCTTCATTTGCTTCCCTCGCTCGGTAATGTGCCACTTTTCGCTCGAATGCGCACATCCTTCATTTATTAGATTTGTTTAGTTTAACTTTTGCTATTGCCAATTAAAAATTTAAATGTATGTTAAGAAATATCGATTTTACGTTTAAAAACATATTTTTACTATAGCAATGAGTGGAGAGGCGAAAAGATACGAGAATCTCATATGTCTGAGTGAGAGGCAACGATTAAAATTTTTTAATTAATTTTTCAAATGTGGTCATATCCCGCATTCGTTCAATCTGTCTATTTTTGTTTTTTTTTAATTAAATTTAGTGCAATAAATTAAAAATTGAAATTAACTCCTAAATACAGTTTTGTAATTTGTACTTAAAATTATTTAGAAAGTAAATTAATTATTGTGAATCGTGCTTTAAAGCCGAGTGTGCCCATTCGAGCTCAAAGTGGCACATTCCGATCTCGGGAAAATGAAGCGCGCCGCTCCGCGTCGCGCTTCATTTGCTTCCCTCGCTCGGTAATGTGCCACTTTTCGCTCGAATGCGCACATCCTTTCATTTATTAGATTTGTTTAGTTTAACTTTTGCTATTGCCAATTAAAAATTTAAATGTATGTTAAGAAATATCGATTTTACGTTTAAAAACATATTTTTACTATAGCAATGAGTGGGAGAGAGCGAAAAGATACGAGAATCTTATATGTCTGAGTGAGAGGCAACGATTAAAATTTTTTAATTAATTTTTCAAATGTGGTCATATCCCGCATTCGTTCAATCTGTCTATTTTTGTTTTTTTTTAATTAAATTTAGTGCAATAAATTAAAAATTGAAATTAACTCCTAAATACAGTTTTGTAATTTGTACTTAAAATTATTTAGAAAGTAAATTAATTATTGTGAATCGTGCTTAAAGCCGAGTGTGCACATTCGAGCTCAAAGTGGCACATTCCGATCTCGGGAAAATGAAGCGCGCCGCTCCGCGTCGCGCTTCATTTGCTTCCCTCGCTCGGTAATGTGCCACTTTTCGCTCGAATGCGCACATCCTTTCATTTATTAGATTTGTTTAGTTTAACTTTTGCTATTGCCAATTAAAAATTTAAATGTATGTTAAGAAATATCGATTTTACGTTTAAAAACATATTTTTACTATAGCAATGAGTGGGAGAGAGCGAAAAGATACGAGAATCTTATATGTCTGAGTGAGAGGCAACGATTAAAATTTTTTAATTAATTTTTCGAATGTGGTCATATCCAGCATTCGTTCAATCTGTCTATTTTTGTTTTTTTTTAATTAAATTTAGTGCAATAAATTAAAAATTGAAATTAACTCCTAAATACAGTTTTGTAATTTGTACTTAAAATTATTTAGAAAGTAAATTAATTATTGTGAATCGTGCTTAAAGCCGAGTGCGCACATTCGAGCTCAAAGTGGCACATTCCGATCTCGGGAAAATGAAGCGCGCCGCTCCGCGTCGCGCTTCATTTGCTTCCCTCGCTCGGTAATGTGCCACTTTTCGCTCAAATGCGCACATCCTTGCATTTATTAGATTTGTTTAGTTTAACTTTTGCTATTTCCAATTAAAAATTTAAATGTATCTTAATAAATATCGATTTTACGTTTAAAAACATATTTTTACTATAGCAATGAGTGGGAGAGAGCGAAAAGATACGAGAATCTCATATGTCTGAGTGAGAGGCAACGATTAAAATTTTTTATTTAATTTTTCGAATGTGGTCATATCCAGCATTCGTTCAATCTGTCTATTTTTGTTTTTTTTTAATTAAATTTAGTGCAATAAATTAAAAATTGAAATTAACTCCTAAATACAGTTTTGTAATTTGTACTTAAAATTATTTAGAAAGTAAATTAATTATTGTGAATCGTGCTTAAAGCCGAGTGCGCACATTCGAGCTCAAAGTGGCACATTCCGATCTCGGGAAAATGAAGCGCGCCGCTCCGCGTCGCGCTTCATTTGCCTCCCTCGCTCGGAAATGTGCCACTTTTCGCTCGAATGCGCACATCCTCGTATTTATTGCATTTATTTATATTAATTTCTACACGGGGTTATATTTAATTTATTTAACCCAAAGAAGTATAACTTCTAACACGCTTAGATAAGTTTCTTTATTCTATTTAAATTAAATACTTAAATATTAAACTAATTTGCGTCCGGTCCCATTCAACCCGGAAAATTGGAGTTCCACTGTACTTCTCATGGAAATATTTTGAACAAATTCCAAAGTCAACTTTTGGACATAGAGTACCAAATTAATTTACAAAAAAAGAACATCCGTTTTTTTCTCACTTTCGCTTCCAAATTGTTGACTTTGGCCATTTTTGTGTTACGTGGTCTTAATTACCTAAATATAATTATTATCTAAGCAATGCTTGATGATTTCGCGAATTCGGTCGTTGTATTTGTCCAATCCGCTAATTTCGTAGTCGAAAACGTCCCCCCAGTCCTTTCCGGACTCTGAGGCCTCGACCATGTCGACGGTTTCGTCGCTCTCCGATACCATTATGTGTATGATCAAAATCGAAAGCAACAATCCGTATTTCGCAAATCGGCTCCATTGCTCTTCGAGAATCTTGTACGGATACGCCGTTTCGGGATCGCTTCCCAAGCTCTTCAAGTGCCTCGATAAGCTATCGTGGTAGATTCGCAAATAGCGTTTGTGGTTGTTTATGACTTCCGACGAACTGCAGGCGTAGAAAAAATAGGCTAAATCCACCACCACCGAGCCCAATCTCGAAAGTTGAAAATCTATGAAACGAACTTCGTCTGGTTTGTTGGAATCCTAAAAAAAAAAATTAAATTAAAAAAATTGTAGGGGTCTGATTTAAACTTTTTTAACTAATAAATAACAAGTTTTTTTTAAAACGAAATTGGATGATGTTTTTTAGGAACAAAGTATTTGGATCGAATTTAGTACGAAAAAACTGGCTGCTTTATAAAATTAAGTATATTTTTTTATATAGTACTTTGTGAGATTAAAAATGACATTAAGGGCTTTAATTGAATTTAATTAAAGTACGAGTTTGGACAAAGGTCATTTTTTTTCAAAAAAACTTAATAAGGGGTGGTTCTTTTATAAAATTAAGGGACGATGTGGTGTTGTCATTTGCTGGGCAATTAAAATGCATTTTTTTTGAAATTCTTTAAATTTGGGTCATATTGCATACATATTTATTTTTTAGATTTGTATCAGGTATCATCCGGTTAAGTTTCAGTAACTATTCGTCTGACACCCTATACAAAGCTTTCGTTCGTGAGCTTAAAAACAATATTAAAATTTTAATTTATTTTTATTAAAACGACAATTTTGAAAAACTTGGTCGAAAAAGACTTTTTTCCAAAAAAAAAATTGTATGTGAAATTATTAATTCGTAGATTTAAACAAATTATTAATTCTCTTTTAATTTAAATAAAATACGAACTGTTTCTCAAAAAGGCAGTAACCAATTACCGTTTTGAAAAAAAAAACACGTCAACTATTACAATTACAATTAACCAGTAATAAAAAGACAGCCTTTAATCTATTTCAACAACAATTATTTATTAATGTGTATTTAAGTGCCATCTTGTGGTTCCAATTGTAACTCGTAAATAGTTTAGTTCTGAACCCTCGCTATAACCTATGCAAAAAACCAATAAGAACCCGTTAATGAATTACATTCTAATCAATTTTTATATAATTAGATTTCTTTTACAAAAATGTTTGGATTATTTGCGTGCCCAATTAATAAATGCGCAGTTTTTAAAATATTAAATAAACAAATTAATAAAATTCTTAAAAATAGATATGTACTTACATAACTTTGATCAAAAGTTTTGTACTATTTCAACAAGTAAAATGAGACGAGAGACTCAATACCCGATCACCATTTTGTCGTGTTGAACAAAATAAAGCAATAAAAATAATTATATCTATTAAAATTTCTTTTCTTTTTTTTTTATTGGTTAATAAGGGCTGTGAGATAGAAAATTAATTAAAAAACTTGTGGTCTTTAAAATTCTTAGCTTTTTGGCATCAAAACCGGAAATCGGTTCAACTTTTTTTTATAATTCAATAGAACTTCACGGGGGGCTTTCCATAAATGTCAAATAAGTTCCATTTAATCAATAAATAATTTTAAAATAATAGTTTTTTTGTCGATTACCAGGGTGTTTCAGTATAAGTGCCACGTGCTTATAATTGCAAAACTTTTTTTTTAAATTTTTGTTAGTTTAGGGCTTATAAACTTGTGGCATTTTACTGAAACACTTATAATCCAAAATTAAAAACAAATTCAAATTATTTATTAATTATATGGTAACTTGTTATACATTTTTTGAAAATCTTCGACGAGCTCTATACAATTATAAAAAAATTAATGCTCTTCTATTTAAAATAAGAAAGTTGACACTATTTCCGGTTAAACCGGAAGTAATAAAAAATTTATATTTTTGCCAGTACATAGATCAAAAAAATTAAAAAAACTTTTATACTTGTACTTTGTTTGACATTTTTTTTAGTTTAAAATTTTTCGAATTTTAAATGAAACACCCTGTATAATTAATTAATTAATAATAATTTTTTACGTCGCAGTTTTAACATAATTTGTTGGTAAATATGAAAAATATTGCAAGTGATCGTATATTAGGTCTATTACTTTTGTCCAAAATTTTGATCAAAAATTTTGAAGTTCGAAATGTAAATAATTTTACAAAAAAAATGCGCTTACCGTTTTCGAACGAAACATCATATTGTTGGTCCAACAATCTCCATGTAAAATAACGGAATATTGATCTTGATCATTTTCCACGTCGGCCAAAATATTTTCAATATTGTCCACGAACGCGTCGTACCTGTCCAAACCTTCGGCACTGACGTACCCGACCAAAGCGTCCCTAGTCTTGATCGACTTTTTCTTCAGCGCGGCGGGCAGCGCAATCCTCTCCATCATCTCCAAAAAAAACGTATGGATCGGCTCGGTAAGCTGCTCGAACAGCTTCGGCTTCTGGTCCCTCAACGCCAAAGAAAGCGCGTGGTAGCGCCCGTACTGCTCCATGACGACCTTCACGTAGTCGTGGCCCATCCGCGAACGCCGCTCGAAAAGCCAAAAATTTTGCGTCTTCAGATCTTCCAAAATGATCGCCTCGTTGCGCAGCTCCAGCTCGGACTTGTAAAAGCCCGGCGCGAACTTTGAAAAAGCGACGCCGCGCTCTTTTTCGAACTGGTCGAAAGCGGGAAAAACGGTCTTGTAGAGATAGGATTCGCGGCCGTACAAATTTTCCAAAAATTCGTCCTTTCTGAGGGCGTCGTTGCGATGCGCGCACTTGATCACGAGATGCAGGGACTTGGTGCCGTTCGTGATTTGGACGCCGTTCACGACGCCCGTGTAGCCGTCCCCTTTTATCGACGTGTTGCCTTGTTTGATTTGGTACGTCTTGAAGCCTTCGGTTTCGGCGATTTCGTCGAGGATTTTGGCGAAGTCTTCGATTCGATTCATTTTATTCGATTTTTCGGGGTTTTTGTTGCGTATTTTGCGATTAATGTTTTTTTTTTAATGTTACATAATTCGTTATCGCTTTGTCGATTATTTTGATGTACTTTCTGTGTCGGAGCGTTTGGAACTTATGGCCGAACTTGGGTTCTGACGATGTGCTTAAATAGCGCTTCTTATCGGGCTTTGTTTAATAATAATTTAGCAGCCGATAAAAGTGTTTGAAATAATGAGATAAGTGGATTAGAACGGAATTAATTTGTTAAAAAGAATTTTTTTTAGTTATAAATATTTTAATAATAAAAATTCAGGGGGTGGAATTTTATTAGAAATTTTGTGATGTTCAAAAGCTTTCGAAAATTTAAGTTGGGGGGGGGGGCTTGATGGTATAGATTTTTTGTGTCAAAATAATTTTTCGCACATCTATATTTCGCTATTTCCAATGAAAAATTTAAATGTAGTTCAGTAAATATCGATTTTATGCTTAAAAACCTATTTTTACTATAGCAATGAGTGGGAGAGAGCGAAAAGATACGATTATCTCATAAGAAAGAGTGAGAGAGAACGATTAAAAATTTTTTATCTGTTTCTTCGAATGTGCACATCCCCCGCATTTATTGGATCTGTCTATTTTTGTTTTTTTATTAAATTTAGTGCAATAAATTAAAAATTGAAATAAACTCCTAAATACGGTCTTGTAATTTGTACTTAAAATTATTTGAAAAGTAAATTAATTATTGTGAATCGCACTTAAAGCCGAGTATGCGCATTCGAGCTCAAAGTGGCACATTTCGATCTCGGGAAAATGAAGCGCGCCGCTCCACGTCGCGCTTTATTTGCCTTCCTCGCTCGGGAATGTGCCACTTTTCGCTCGAATGCCCACAACGTTGCATTTAATACTTTATCCGTCGTTCTTTCAAATCAAAAAATTAAATTTAGTTTGGTAAATATCGATTTTATGCGTAAAATCGTATTTTCACCATAGCAATGAGTGGGAGAGAGCGAAAAGATACGATAATCCCATAAGAGTAAGTGAGAGAGAACGATTAAAATTTTTTAACTGTTTTTTCGAATGTGCACATCCCCCGCATTTATTGGATCTGTCTATTTTTGTTTTTTTATTAAATTTAGTGCAATAAATTAAAAATTGAAATAAACTCCTAAATACGGTCCTGTAATTTGTACTTAAAATTATTTAGAAAGTAAATTAATTATTGTGAATCGTGCTTAAAGCCGAGTGTGCACATTCGAGCTCAAAGTGGCACATTCCGATCTCGGGAAAATGAAGCGCGCCGCTCCGCGTCGCGCTTCATTTGCCTCCCTCGCTCGGGAATGTGCCACTTTTCGCTCGAATGCGCACAACGTTGCATTTAATACTTTATCCGTCGTTCTTTCAAATCAAAAAATTAAATTTCGTTTTGTAAATATCTATTTTATGCGTAAAATTGTATTTTCACCATAGCAATGAGTGGGAGAGAGCGAAAAGATATGATAATCTCATAAGAGTAAGTGAGAGAAAACGATTAAAATTTTTTTAACTGTTTTTCGAATGTGCACATCTCCCGCATTCATTGGATCTGTCTATTTTTGTTTTTTTATTAAATTTAGTGCAATAAATTAAAAATTGAAATAAACTCCTAAATACGGTACTGTAATTTGTACTTAAAATTATTTAGAAAGTAAATTAATTATTGTGAATCGTGCTTAAGTGAGTGCATTCGAGCTCAAGTGGCACATTCCGATCTCGGAAATGAAGCGCGCCGCTCCGCGTCGCGCTTCATTTGCTCCTCGCTCGGAATGTGCCACTTTTCGCTCGAATGCGCACAACGTTGCATTTAATACTTTATTCGTCGTTCTTTCAAATCAAAAAATTAAATTTAGTTTGGTAAATATCGATTTTATGCGTAAAATCGTATTTTACCATAGCAATGAGTAGGAGAGAGCGAAAAGATACCATAATCCCATAAGAGTAAGTGAGAGAGAACGATTAAAATTGTTTTAACTGTTTTTTCGAATGTGCACATCTCCCGCATTCATTGGATCTGTCTATTTTTGTTTTTTTATTAAATTTAGTGCAATAAATTAAAAATTGAAATAAACTCCTAAATACGGTCCTGTAATTTGTACTTAAAATTATTTAGAAAGTAAATTAATTATTGTGAATCGTGCTTAAAGCCGAGTGCGCACATTCGAGCTCAAAGTGGCACATTCCGATCTCGGGAAAATGAAGCGCGCCGCTCCGCGTCGCGCTTCATTTGCTTCCCTCGCTCGGAAATGTGCCACTTTTCGCTCGAATGCGCACATCCTCGTATTTATTGCATTTATTTATATTAATTTCTACACGGGGTTATATTTAATTTATTTAACCCCAAAGAAGTATAACTTCTAACGCGCTTAGACAGGTTTCTTTATTTTATTTAAATTTAAATTAAATTTTTTTCTACAAAAGAAGCTGGTACTTTTCAAAAATAGATTTTTTTAGAAATAATTTTTTAGCGACACAATTTAGATTATTATAAATCTACGAAAGGGGCCAAACGTCTATTTTGAGTTAAAAAACAATTAAATTACCTACATTATTTGATTTAGAAATTTTCAAAAAAATTTTCCATCTTGCCAGACGTTGCTTTACTTAGGTCGGATTAAAAGGAATTATATATTTTAAGTAAAAGGCCTTAGAAACACATTTTAAACAATGGAAGTTGACTAGATAAATATTTACAAAGGCAATAAAAAATATTGATTTATATTAGATTAAATTAAAAGTAATATGGAAACCATATTTTAAGGCAATATCACATTTAAATATTTGTACAAAAATTTCGCTACTCATTGCTCTGATTATTCCAACATGAATTGACAATTTTTGAATCATAAACATCGATAACGTCACCTAATTAATTTTTTAACCAATATTTTGACTTAGATTAATTAGTTTATTTACAAATTACTTTAAAACTAAAACCGCTCTAATCTAAATATTTATACACAAATAGTTTTATAGAAAATCATGGAAGTCAGCAGAATTTCTCTTTTAAATCTAAATTAATCGCGGATAGGAAGATTTAGTTTTTTTTTAGAATAATCGAAACACATGAGATTTACAAAGATTAGTTTATTACTTGAAAACATATATTTGAATTTATTTATCGAATAATTTTTAAATGTTTCTTCACAAAGGTTTGTTTTGTATTACCCGTTGCGAAAGTTTGATTTTTGAGCGCCGTCTGCCGGTAGTAAAGTGGTCGATTTCTCCATGTTAGAATTTAGTGTAGTTTGGCCGTCCTTTTCTGCACACGTGCGTACTTTCGCTCTTCGCTCTTCTCTTTTCTACGTTTTCTCTCTCTCTGTATTATAAAACTCTATAGTTCGTTTTAGTATTTACTGGCAGTTTATTTATATAATTACATAAGTTGAATACAAATAGTAATTAGCTTGTTAAATTAAAAATTTCTTTAGTGAGGCTTTGCATTTGTTTTTGTTTGTAAAAATTTTTGCGACTTAAAATTTATTTAAAAAAAATTAAACAAAACATTATGTTTTCATCTATTTTCTTGTTAAAAAATAACATTTTAAAAACTAATTACACTTTTTTGATATATTTTTATCTAAATTAAATTACCACCGTTTTATCTAAGTATTAGGTATATAATATTTGAATAAATTATTAAAAAAAAATTAAATCTTAATATAATTTTATATAAATTTATTATTACACGCATGTAAAAAGATATGCCTAACCCTATCTAAATACAAATCTAAATCAGCTATTTTATAATCTAAAACATCGGATATCTTTTGACCAGATTCCGCTGCCGAACCTAGATCTACAGCTTCCTCGGTACCGCTCAACTCCGCGTAAATGACCATGGTCGCAGTGACCACCCCAAATCTCGCATATTTCCTCCAGTGATTTTGGAAAGTTGCATACGGATATAATTTCTCTACGTCCGACCCAAGCTTTTCCAAGTTCTCCCTTAAACTTTCGTAGTAGACGTCCAAGTAGCGTTTCAGATTCGTTATCACGTCCTTTGATCCGCAGGAATAAATAAAATAAGATAACTCGATTACGGGAGAAGTCAATCTTGTTATTTGGAAATCGATCAGGCACATATTTGTTGGTTTCGACGGTTTTTTAGCATCCTAAAAGAATATAATGTTTTTAATAACGATTTAAGAAATCTTAAAAATCTTTCAAATTATTTTACAAATGATACCGGGTGATTTTTTAAGAGCGAGGACCTTTTGAATTTGGCGCCATAGTAATTAATTTTTATGTTGATAGTACTGGGTGACATCTGGCGGACATAATATTAATAATTATAAAAATCTTTTTTTAGATCGTTTACTTGTTTTCATACAAAATTAAAAATGAGAATAAGCGTAAAATCTTTTAAAAACATTCACAAGTTGTTTTTGACATTTGACAGCGAAAATTACCAGATTCGTACAACTTAACCACATTTAAGCTATGAAATACACTAAAAACTGTAGTGCCACATTCAAATCGTCCTCCATCTTAAAGGATCACCCTGTGTAATTAATTGCGTTAAGAAATTACCAAAGGGGTAAAAAGGGGGCGAAACGGTGCTGCTTAAAAATTTAATTTGGCATCTTTTGCCTATAGAACCAATTCCGATCAATATATACAAGGTGTTATAAAAGTAGAGGAACAAATTGTTAGCTACTGAGTTATTAATTAATTTCGATAGCCAATTAGAAGCAAGCTATTGCGCAAGGAAGAGTAGTCTCGCTTAGTGAGACTTGACCCAAAGAAAAGAATAGTACTCTCTTACTGCCATAGCTTCCTTTTGATTGGCTAAGAGACTGTTTGTCCTACAATCAGAATTGTACTTCTTATCTTGGCTTAAAATGTTGTCTCTTACTTTTGGGACACTCCGTATATATTCTTGTTTTGTGTAATTGTTTTAAATAAGTGTATTAGGATCTGTTAATTGCTGATTTGGTTTTTATTATCAAACTTATATAAATGAAAGGCAGAGTTTTAAGATAAGATAAATTAAATTAACCAATCAGTAAAAAAATGCATATTAAATTTTTTAAATTTGTTTAAATATATTTACCTTAAGACTTATTTTATATTATTCAATAGTATAATTGATACTTTATTGTTTGTATTTTGTATTGCATCGTATTTCATTTTTATTTTGAAATTAACATGACTCATATAGCGCCAACTATTAATCGATATTTTATTACTACAATAAAATGTACTATTATTCTTCATTACAATGAATAGAGAATTAAGTTGGGAAAATTTATTTTGACTTATCTAAATTGCAATCTAAAATAGGTCAAAATTATAAGTTAAGGTAATATCATTTTTATATTTCTACTATTAATTGGGTCTATCATGTATTGCAGATTTAGTATGCTTTTTTGACCGATTAGCTTTTAACGGATTGTAATAGATCTATTTAAGACCATTACGAGGATATATTTATTGATAGGATTTGGTTCCATAAAACCAGCCCAATTTTTTACTACTATTCCTTTTCTTGTTACTTTTAAACAAATAAAAATGGCCAATTGAAAAAAGCCGAAGTATAGCTCGGTACCATTATTTTTATTACTAATAAAACTAAATAAAATTTAACAACCTGTATATTAATGCGATCGCGAATTAGTTTTAACAGATTGATTATACGAAGATATTAAATGAAACAAATCTTAATTCTGGCAGTTTCGCACTTATGACACTTCAATAGATATCTCCGGTCCCCAACGCTTCGTACAAAAATTTCCAATCATTTTTCAAAAGCTGAAATGTCACTTTTGAGACGTTGACAATCACACTTAACCTTGATCACCGGTTAGCCCCCTTTTTCTTAATTTAATTATTTTTTATTTTTTTCAATAAATTTTTTTATTGCTATTTAATACAAACGTGGATTTTTTTCGTTGATTTTCTAATGATCTAAGTTATTAATCGGCAACTTAATTTTGAAAAAAACAATTTTGATAGCCCGAGAAAATAAATTATAAATATATAAAAAGTGGCCCGATATAATTTATATATAAACTACATATAATCGTACTGGGCCATGTCTTATACATAAATTATACCTATATATAATTTTTACTCATTAACATCAGACAATAATTCTAAATATATGAACAATTCTAATTAAATTTAGATACTGCCAAAAAAAAGTACTAGTTTAAAAAGTTTTTTTATTTTATACAATCTATATACCTACTGGC
The DNA here is from genome assembly GCA_036325965.1 of Sinopyrophorus schimmeli. Classification (NCBI taxonomy): domain Eukaryota; kingdom Metazoa; phylum Arthropoda; class Insecta; order Coleoptera; family Elateridae; genus Sinopyrophorus; species Sinopyrophorus schimmeli. Next base: position 133,563 of record JARFIZ010000071.1, read on the forward strand.
ATAAATTAAATTTTGTTTTACTTTGGGTTTAACTGGAAATCATGTCAACTTTCTTATCTTAAATACAAGGCTATTAATTTTTTTAAATAATTGAAAAAAAATTATTAATTTCCAGCGTGTTTCATAAAATATAATAGATCGAATAAATTAAAGAAACTTTTATACTTGAACTTATTGTGAAAATTTTTCAAATTTTGGGAATTACAAGCTCGTGGCACTTTAAATGAAACACCCGGTATATAGTTATATGGGGCCTTTTTTATATATAATTATATTTAAGTGTATAAAATTTTTTACTCGCATTTTTTACACGCATTGCAAGTAATCCAAAATCACGTTATTCTAATTAGAGAAACCTGTTGTACCTAGGGCAACTTTATTTTTTTTAAATATTTACGGGCTTTCGTGACCCATAATTTTTGATATTTCAAATGCCACATTGACAGACATCAACGTAAAGCTAGCAGCAGCTGGCCAATGTACTTTGTTAATGTATGAGAACAATTGAAATTTTTAATCGAAAAAAACCAAGTCTTTTATATTCTTTTTACTTAAATATCTTATTGATTTTTATTACCTAATAACAAATGAGTCGTCGTAATAGAAAGATTATTTATTAATGTTTGCATAGTAGTGGTCCGATTTTGGCACAGCATAATCTTTAATTTTTTTTTTGAGTTTAAACGTCAAGGGTCGGTGTGTTTAATCGTTCCCTTTCACTCGCATTGCCGCGATTGCCGTATCTTTTTGCTCTCTTCCACTGATTGCTATGGTAAATACGTTTTTCAAACATAAAATCGATATTTACTATACTAAATTTATAGTTATGATTTGAAAGAGCTAAGGATAAAGTAAACAAATTCAATAGATACGAAGATGTGCGCATTCGAGCGAAAAGTGGCACATTTCCGAGCGAGGGAAGCAAATGAAGCGCGACGCGGAGCGGCGCGCTTCATTTTCCCGAGATCGGAATGTGCCACTTTGAGCTCGAATGTGCACACTCGGTTTTAAGCACAATTCACAATAATTAATTTACTTTCTAATTAATTTTAAGTACAAATTACAAGACTGTATTTAGGAGTTACTTTCAATTTTGAATTTATTGCACTAAATTTAATTAAAAAAACAAAAATAGACAGATCCAATGAATGCGGGACATGTGCACATTCGAAAAATTAATTAAAAAATTTTAATCGTTCCCTCTCACTCACACATATGAGATTTTTGTATCTTTTCGCTCTCTCCCACTCATTGCTATAGTAAAAATACGTTTTTAAACGTAAAATCGATATTTATTAAGCTACATTTAAATTTTTTATGCGAAATAGCGAAAGTTAAACTACAGAAATCTAATAAATACGTAGATGTGCGCATTCGAGCGAAAAGTGGCACATTTCCGAGCGAAGGAGGCAAATGAAGCGCGAAGCGGTGCGGCGCGCTTCATTTTCCCGAGATCGGAATGTGCCACTTTGAGCTCGAATGTGCACACTCGGTCTTAAGCATTATTCACAATAAAAAATAGACAAGATATTAGTTAAATAATTTTAATCGTTCTATCGCACCCATACTTATGAGATTATCGTATCTTTTCGCTCTCTCCCACTCATTGCTATAGTAAAAATACGTTTTTAAACACAGAATCGATATTTACTAAATAAAATTAAAATTTTTGATTTGAAGAAGCGCACGGAAAATTATACTAATATAATAAGCGCGAGGATGTGCGCATTCGAGCGAAAAGTGGCACATTTCCGAGCGAGGGAAGCAAATGAAGCGCGACGCGGAGCGGCGCGCTTCATTTTCCCGAGATCGGAATGTGCCACTTTGAGCTCGAATGTGCACACTCGGATTTAAGCACAATTCACAATAATTAATTTACTTTCTAATTAATTTTAAGTACAAATTACAAGACTGTATTTAGGAGTTACTTTCAATTTTGAATTTATTGCACTAAATTTAATTAAAAAAACAAAAATAGACAGATCCAATGAATGCGGGACATGTGCACATTCGAAAAATTAATTAAAAAATTTTAATCGTTCCCTCTCACTCACACATATGAGATTCTCGTATCTTTTCGCTCGCTCCCACTCATTGCTATAGTAAAAATACGTTTTTAAACGTAAAATCGATATTTATTAACCTACATTTAAATTTTTGCAAAGTTAACCATTAAGTATGTGAAATTTTAGTATACGAGAAAAGTTTCGTTAATTTTTGAAACAATTTTAGTGTCATCTCAAAGAAGAACATTAGTAGTTCTTATAATCCAAAAATAAATATATAGTTTTCATAGAACAATGAGTTTTATTTTGCTTAATGTGAATAGAGCCAAGATACATCATCTCTGTTGTACCTAAGCCATAGATGCACTAATTTTTAAATCTTATAGCAATTTGAGTAAACGGTTGGTAATGCTTTCACTTATTTTGTGATGAATACCTTATTAGTGCACCACTATGATTCATTTTAATCAACAAATTGTTACATATAGGTACAATTTAAAAAAAAAATTACAAGTGAAAAAAGGGCCAAGGTACAACAGGTTTCTCTAGTTATGCAACTTTTGTTATTTTATATTGTCACAAAATAAAGGCAAAACTTACGTTATATTGAAACAGCATATTGTTGGTCCAACCATCTCCATGAATGATAACGGAATGCTCGTCCACGAGCTCGGGCAACCTCTTCAAAAAATCGGTAATTTCCCCTTTAAAAACCTCGAACTGCTTCAGCTCTTCCTTATGCAAGACCACGTCCAACGACTTCTCGGCCCTCGCGAGCATTTTCGCATAAAACTGCTCCAGATCGGGACTCATCATCCATTCCTGATGAGGATCCCCCAAGTCGTCCGTTAAGCCTTTAAAAATCTCCGGCTGCTGGTCCTTCATCGCATAAGAAATCGCATGGAGACGCCCGTACTCCCTCAGCACCATCGTCACGTGATCCTCTTCCATCGCCATCTTCCGATCCCACATTTTGTAGTCGACCTCTTTCATATTCTCCAAAATCAAAAACTCCCTCTTGTCCATCGAGCACGTCTTAAAGCACCTGGGGATCTTGAGCACCGCCGGCACCCCCTTCTTCTGCAAAAACTCGCAGAAACGGGGCGCGACGGTCTCGTAGAAGTAAATTTCCTGTCGGAAGACGTTCGCGATCGGCGTCGTGGTCCTGAGGGCGTCGCTCTTCGAAGAGGTCTTCACCACCAAATTGAGGACGCTCTCCTCGCCCTTCTTGTTCTTGCCCGCGATTCTGCTCATCGTTATGAAGCCCAAGTATCCATCGCCCTTCTTCCACCCCAAAGTGTTCTCGATTTCGGCGTCGGCGACGTCGTTCTCTTCGCCGATCTGGCGAAGAAGTTTTTCGATGCTCGCCACGAATTGGACCGGTTCGTTGGTCATTTTTCGGCGGAGTAAGTGCGCGATTGGCGCTGGATGGTCTTATAAAGCGGTTGGCATCCTTGACTTTAATTCTTAACTGCATTTCGCGATAATACAGCGAACTGGCATTTATTGTATTAATTTTAGCGAACGAATTTGGTTGTTGTTTTACGCGCTTGTTTTCGTGGCATAAATTAATTTAATTAAAATGTGTTAATAACATAAGATATAAAACTTGTAAACACACATAGAAGTTTATTAGGGAAGATTTGTTGCGATTTATGATGTTTGCGTTTTTTTTTTGATTGTGCGAATATGAGATTTGGTTGCTTTCGCTAAATCGGAGTGAAATAATTAAAAAAAATCAGCGGCAATTAAAATATGGCGTTGCAAGGGAAATTCCACTAACGAATTTCCATTTATAAATTGTCGATTTTGTGCGAAAAGTTCATGTTTACCTTTATACGGCGTATCTAAATGTTTTTAACTGTTATTATTTTCGGAATGACGCAATAATTAACGCCTTTTTTTTTCAAATTGTGCAATTAAACGTAAATTATTCTCATATGATATGATTTGTGTGATTGCGTAATTTTAAGTAATCAAGGACGGTCTTATTATACATATTTTGTGCAAATTCACAAGATATACAGTCGAACCTCGATAACTCGAAGTTAAATTTTACAACTTTTCATAAAAGTACAATACCTGGTAGGATTAAAGAACGGGTTTGTTCGGCGTTATTGCTGGTCAAAATGGCTATTGTAAAGTAGGATGAAAAGGTTGAAACCTACTACAAGACTTTGATGTTTTGACGTCGGCACTTCAATTGGGTTTAAATACTAATTTATGTTTAAATGCACTCTCAACAGTTAAGACATTTAAGATGGTTTTACCGTTTCTTTTACAAGAAAAGGTCTATTTTGTGCCTTTTGTTTTTGTTCTGGTCGTTATTCGTCGACCAGAAGTACGATCAAATGTATTTTTTGTTGTTTATAGTTTATAACAGTGTGTAACAGAAAATCTATAAAAATAAAATACTTTTTTTAAAATTATTTACCGAACAACAAAGAGTGCAAACGAAAATTAAAAAGAGGCTAACGGAGTGTCATTTTTCCAACTTGGAGAAAGCTATGATTGAATGGTTTCGGGAGATCATTGGAAAAATATGTAGAAACCCAACATTTTGGTTCAATGAAACAAAAGAAAATTTTAGATTACTTTCAAACCAACAATAAATAAGATGTAAATAACCATATTACCAAAATACTTAATAACAATAAATAGTGTTAATAATTGTTTACAAATTTTGGTTATTTTGTATAAAGGATAGTAAATATAGATATGATATATACATGGAAAAGTATTTAACTCGACTTTTTTTTGATAACACGAATTATTATTTTTTCTTTTCGACTTCGACTTATCGAGGTTCGACTGTATATTTAAAATTAGTTTGGGGGCATAATTAATGAACCGCAATGGACACAATTAGAGAAGTATTGTTTTAGATTAAAAATAAATATAATTAAATTAATTAAAAAATATAATACATTAGAACTAGAACAAATTTAATGGATTTTGGAATTAATATTTTATTTGTTTATTTAACAAGACCCGGGAGATTCTTAATTATGAAATAAATCAAGTTGGTTTAAGATAAGAGACCGATTGCTATTTATTAAAATTCTTTTTTTTTTTTATTAATTGATAAGAGTTTTTAGATATAAGATTAATAAAATTTCAATTAACAGCAATTAGGAAAATTAATGCTTCAAAATAATTACTCGGTTACCTCAATAGCCGATCAAGAGAATTAGTAGGCGATCAGTATATACCCCCGGTACCCGACCACTAGAAGGTTTTTTTTATAAACCGTCAAAAATATTACTTTAATTTTGTTATCTATTTAAAATAGTTTTTATTAAGTTCAAAAATAATGATTACTAATTACAATTATATTATTCAGAAAAAAGAATAATGAGTTTAACGTCTTAACATACAGTGACATCTGAGAAAAGTCATTTATTTCATGTACTATTGTATATTTTGACGTTTTATTTGTATCGTAGTCGATCGAGTACCAATTGCATACAAAAAAATGGTTCCAGTATTGTCTATGCAAAATTGAAGTTATAAGTGATAGAAAATAGGAATAGAAACGATGGCTTTCAACCTGTAATTAGAAAACAAGTAGCGCCACCTACTGTCCGCAAAACGTAATAACTAGGGGTTCGCTTCTACGTTAACCTGTCAACGAGTATACACAAATATGATTTACGGGGGCCGGTGAAAAATTATTAAATACTTCTTATCAAACATTATGACAATAAATTTTACTTTAGGAATACTTTATCAACATGATTTTATGTAACAGTATTGGCGTAATTATATAAATACGAAAATATCGAAGTGATCGGGTATTGGGTCCTGATCGACTATAGGGTTTTGATTTGAATGTTGCTATCAATATGAAAAATCAATAATAACGTTTCTATGACTACTTAATAATAATAATTTTAATGGTTCCTGGAGGTGTCACAGTGTGTAACAGAAAATCGAAAAAAATTAAATACTTTTTCTAAAATTATTTACCCATCAACAAGGAGTGTAAACGAAAATTAAAAAAAGGCTAAAGGAGTGTCCTTTTTCCAACTTGCAGAAAGCTATAATTGAATGGTTTTGGTATACACGTAGTAAAAATATTCTGGTTGCGGGAGATCATTCGAAAAATTTGTAGAAACCCAACATTTTGGATCAATGAAGCAAAAAACAATTTTAGATTACTTTCAAACTAATAATAAATAAGATGTAAATAACCATATTACCTAAATACTTAATAACAATAAATAATGTTAATAATTGTTTGCAAATTTTGGTTATTTTGTATAAAGAATGGTAAATATAGATATGATATATACACAGAGAAGTATTTAACTCCACTTTTTTTGATAACTTGAATTATTTTTAGTTTCTCTTCGTCTTATCGAGGTTTGACTGTATTTCTTCTATTAGAGAAGTCCCAAGAAAACTATTAAATTGAATAAATACGAGGATGTGCGCATTCGAGCGAAAAGTGGCACATTTCCGAGCGAGGGAAGCAAATGAAGCGCGACGCGGAGCGGCGCGCTTCATTTTCCCGAGATCGGAATGTGCCACTTTGAGCTCGAATGCGCACACTCGGTTTTAAGCATGATTCACGACAATCTAGGCCAATAACAAACTTAATTTAAGATTATTGCTAAACAAATGTAAATAACCATATTACCTAAATACCCAATAACAATAAATAATGTTAATCATTGTTTTCAAATTTTGGTTATTTTGTATAAAAGATGGTAAATATAGATATGATATATACACAGAGAAGTATTTAACTCCACTTTTTTTGATAACTTAAATTATTTTTAGTTTCTCTTCGTCTTATCGAGGTTTGACTGTATTTCTTCTATTAGAGAAGTCCCAATAAAACTATTAAATTGAATAAATGCGAGGATGTGCGCATTCGAGCGAAAAGTGCAATTTCCGAGCGAGGACGCAAATGAAGCGCGACGCGGAGCGGCGCGCTTCATTTTCCAGATCGGAAATGTGCCACTTGAGCTCGAATGCGCACACTCGGTTTTAAGCATGATTCACGACAATCTAGGCCAATAACAAACTTAATTTAAGATTATTGCTAAACAAATGTAAATAACCATATTACCTAAATACCCAATAACAATAAATAATGTTAATCATTGTTTTCAAATTTTGTTATTTTGTATAAAGATGGTAAATATAGATATGATATATACACAGAGAAGTATTTAACTCCACTTTTTGATAACTTAAAATTTTTTTTAGTTTCTCTTCGTCTTATCGAGGTTTGACTGTATTTCTTCTATTAGAGAAGTCCCAATAAAACTATTAAATTGAATAAATGCGAGGATGTGCGCATTCGAGGCGAAAAGGGCACATTTCCGAGCGAGGGACGCAAATGAAGCGCGACGCGGAGCGGCGCGCTTCATTCCGAGATCGGAATGTGCCACTGAGCTCGAATGCGCACACTCGGTTTTAAGCATGATTCACGACAATCTAGGCCAATAACAAACTTAATTTAAGATTATTGCTAAACAAATGTAAATAACCATATTACCTAAATACCCAATAACAATAAATAATGTTAATAATTGTTTGCAAATTTTGGTTATTTTGTATAAAGAATGGTAAATATAGATATGATATATACACAGAGAAGTATTTAACTCCACTTTTTTTGATAACTTAAATTATTTTTAGTTTCTCTTCGTCTTATCGAGGTTTGACTGTATTTCTTCTATTAGAGAAGTCCCAATAAAACTATTAAATTGAATAAATGCGAGGATGTGCGCATTCGAGCGAAAAGTGGCACATTTCCGAGCGAGGGACGCAAATGAAGCGCGACGCGGAGCGGCGCGCTTCATTTTCCCGAGATCGGAAATGTGCCACTTTGAGCTCGAATGCGCACACTCGGTTTTAAGCATGATTCACGACAATCTAGGCCAATAACAAACTTAATTTAAGATTATTGCTAAACAAATGTAAATAACCATATTACCTAAATACCCAATAACAATAAATAATGTTAATAATTGTTTACAAATTTTTTGTTATTTTGTATAAAGGATGGTAAATATAGATATGATATATACACAGAGAAGTATTTAACTTCACTTTTTTTGATAACTTGAATTATTTTTAGTTTCTCTTCGACTTATCGAGGTTCGACTGTATTTCTTCTATTAGAGAAGTCCCAATAAAACTATTAAATTGAATAAATGCGAGGATGTGCGCATTCGAGCGAAAAGTGGCACATTTCCGAGCGAGGGAGGCAAATGAAGCGCGACGCGGAGCGGCGCGCTTCATTTTCCCGAGATCGGAATGTGCCACTTTGAGCTCGAATGCGCACACTCGGTTTTAAGCATGATTCACGACAATCTAGGCCAATAACAAACTTAATTTAAGATTATTGCTAAACAAATATAAATAACCATATTACCTAAATACCCAATAACAATAAATAATGTTAATAATTTTTTGCAAATTTTGGTTATTTTGTATAAAGGATGGTAAATATAGATATGATATATACACAGAAAAGTATTTAACTCCACTTTTTTTGATAACTTGAATTATTTTTAGTTTCTCTTCTACTTATCGAGGTTCGACTGTATTTCTTCTATTAGAGAAGTCCCAAGAAAACTATTAAATTGAATAAATACGAGGATGTGCGCATTCGAGCGAAAAGTGGCACATTTCCGAGCGAGGGAGGCAAATGAAGCGCGACGCGGAGCGGCGCGCTTCATTTTCCCGAGATCGGAATGTGCCACTTTGAGCTCGAATGCGCACACTCGGTTTTAAGCATGATTCACGACAATCTAGGCCAATAACAAACTTAATTTAAGATTATTGCTAAACAAATGTAAATAACCATATTACCTAAATACCCAATAACAATAAATGATGTTAATAATTGTTTACAAATTTTGGTTATTTTGTATAAAGTATGGTAAATATAGATGTGATTTATACATAGAAAAATATTTAACTCGACTTTTTTTGATAACTCGAATTATTTTTAGTTTCCCTACGACTTCGACTTATCGAGGTTCGACTGTATTTATGTATGGGCACGTAAACACATTTCGCACTGCGTCTGATAGACGAAATACGTCACTTATGAACATTTGAAAAAAAAAAGCGAAGAAATTGACCAAGTGGAGACTGTATGTGATTGTTGTAATGTAACTAACACAATACATTGCTAGGCGTATATTAGTTTTCAGAAAGCCGTCGAAGCATAAATTTTTGAAGTGAAGCTTCTTTGCCGAAGGGACCACAATTTTCGAGTATTACGAAAACTGCGAGCGCATGAGGGGAATAGTTGAGCCGTTAGAGAGTAATTAATTTAATTACGTTGTACAAAAATTTATGCCGTTTTATTATTTGACGGGTAGAAAATTGTAGCCTCCTCGGCAAAGAAGGTTTACTTCAAAATTTCAAGCCATTTAAATACGTCGGTCAATAACTTGTCTACGTAATAAAATTTAGAGTGTTTTGGTAATACCCGTACCGGTTTTGCTTAAAAGTGAAAGTTTATTTTTATTTTTCGACTTTATCGAAAGACAAGTCAAAAAATGGTGATACGTCCCAATCTTATCGCTTGTATTTTGCCATGTGCGAGCATTCCTTTCGAATTCCAGTTTATTTTGTAGTTTGTGGACGGTTCGAGTGTGCTAAATACAGTGCCGTCCTAATTTCATTTTGGTTCTCATCTAATTAGTTTTATTTCTTCTAATTTCAAACGGTTAAATATAAATATTATTAAATATTAAAAAAAAAATTAAAAACGAGTTCGGAGGCGTCAAAGTAAACAAGTTGTAAAAAAAGAGGATTTATTTTAATTTAAAGTGGATCAATGTTATTAACACATTTTGTTAAAAAAAAATAAGGTAATCTTTTGATTTGATTTTAATTCTTATTTATTTTAATTGTATGCACTCTTAATTATTTATTTAAGCCTCTTTAACTCGACTAATATCAATGAAAAAAAAAAAATTATCTCGGCCGTTGCAGTAGATCTGAAAAATAAATATTTTTGAAAGGGCTCAAGACATTTCGATTAAATCGCATTCAAATTTTCGTAATACATTTATTTTTATTAATCAATGGTCAATTTACAAACTACTTCAAATTAAAACAAGAAGGAAACAATTAAAAACAAAACAAACAGAAAGAAGAAACATAAATAAAAGACATTAATTCTGAATTAAGTTATGAGGCCACAGGCGTTTTAATTTTCTTACTTCTGGTCTTTGTAATACATATACGAAGAGATTAATTTTCGGCGGGAAATTGCAATTTTTTTGAAAATCTGTTCTAATTTTTTTGATTAAAAAAAAAGCGGTAGCTTAATTTAAAATTTTTACATTAACAATAGCAATACATATAATTAATTGAAACAATTAGTTTTGGGTTCAGTTAAAATTGAAAAATCTATGGTGAAAATTTAATTATCACTTTTTCAAACCCCAAAATATATATTTTTAGTTTCTAATACACGGAAAATAAATTGCACTTGCTACAACAACAAATGTAGCTCAGTTTTCCACAGGTTAGAGTAAAAATAAAACAACGCCAATTTGGAGTTGCTCCAAGTACAATAAAAAAAAAGGCAAAAGTTACTTCATTTGGAGGTTTCAACTTTTGCTATGGTTCAATTTACTGCACCTGTAGTAAACTGCTGTTTTGTAACTTCACGTTAACAAAGTAATGTAGTGCCATCTGTTGTTGAGCAGCTAATATCAATGCACGAATAATTTAACCTACTGGTATCTCAATATTCTATGAGATGGCGTTAGAAAAAAAACCATTTTCGTGAGAAAACGAACCAAAATTTATTTTCCGTGTAGGAATTTTTTTCTGGGCATTAAAAAATTGAATATGCCTCCATTTGCAATGAAACTTTTTAAATTAATCGAGCCTCTTGTCCTTTTTAATCGATTCCATTAAAATCTCGAACAAAGTTAGACCAACCTTGAGCAAATCGAAAAAGAAAAACCCAATCATAGGAAAAATCGTTGCGAAAGTTCACTATTTACAAAATCCGATAGACGTGGATACATATAAAAAAATCTAATTTCAGTCTTTGCTCATCTTAAAGTTTGCTCTTCAAATTTAACGATTCGTCATTTACCTTTAACCGATCCCAATTGATTTTCGCCGTTGCGAATTTCGATCGACTCCCCGCAACTCAAACACACGTCCCTCTTGTGCGGGGGCGCCGACGGATCTCGGCGCTTCTTCCACGACACCAGGCATTTTCCGTCTTTCACGTGTCTCCTCACGCTGCTCGCCTGTCTCGAAGCCGCTTCCGCCGCCTAAAATTCAAATTCGCACTAAAGAAAATTATCGTGGGGCGGCCCCCTTCTTTTTCTCTTGCGCCGGAAATTATTTATGGCGTAAATTTTTCGGCTCTCCGAACAAAATAAATAAAAACATTTATCATTCGAGGTTATGTATTATGTTCTCGACGTTTTGCGGATAGAGCGAACGCACTATTAAAGGCCGCGAATCGGCAGACTGTAATTAATCATAAAAGCATATGAAAAATTAAACTTTCGCCAAAGCTACTACGAGCAAATTTACAAAATTCGAAAACATTAATTAAAAAATGGTGGATGGAGAGGTTTCGGAACATAGGAGGTTCGCATTTGAATCGTAAAATAATGGAAAATATTTAAATTTGTGGAATATAAAAGAAAAACGGCGTCTTAGAAGTGTAAATCGAAAACAAAAAAAAATGTATAAATTGGTCGGTTATTTTTGAAAATTTATCAAAAAAATACTTTTTCCTATTTAAATTCGTAAATTAATGTAAATAAATACGAGGATGTGCGCATTCGAGCGAAAAGTGGCACATTTCCGAGCGAGGGAGGCAAATGAAGCGCGACGCGGAGCGGCGCGCTTCATTTTCCCGAGATCGGAATGTGCCACTTTGAGCTCAAATGCGCGCACTCGGTTATAAGCGGCGATTTACGATAATTTAGGCCAAAAAATTCATTAAATAATTTTAATCGTTTCCTCTCGCTTGCACTTGCGATGTTTTCGTATCTTTTCGCTCTCTCCCACTCATTGCTATGGTAAATATATTGTTAACACATAAAATCGATATCTACTAGACTGAATTTTATTTTTTGTTTTGAAAAAGAGAAAATTAATGTACAGAAATATAATAAATACAAAGATGTGCGCATTCGAGCGAAAAGTGGCACATTTCCGAGCGAGGGAGGCAAATGAAGCGCGACGCGGAGCGGCGCGCTTCATTTTCCCGAGATCGGAATGTGCCACTTTGAGCTCAAATGCGCGCACTCGGTTATAAGGGCGATTTACGATAATTTAGGCCAAAAAATTCATTAAATAATTTTAATTGTTTCCTCTCGCTTGCACTTGCGATGTTTTCGTATCTTTTCGCTCTCTCCCACTCATTGCTATGGTAAATATATTGTTAACACATAAAATCGATATCTACTAGACTGAATTTCATTTTTTGTTTTGAAAAAGAGAAAATTAATGTACAGAAATATAATAAATACAAAGATGTGCGCATTCGAGCGAAAAGTGGCACATTTCCGAGCGAGGGAGGCAAATGAAGCGCGACGCGGAGCGGCGCGCTTCATTTTCCCGAGATCGGAATGTGCCACTTTGAGCTCGAATGTGCGCACTCGGCTTTAAGCACGATTCACAATAATTAATTTAATTTCTCAATAAATTACAGGACTGTATTTAGGAGTTTATTTCAATTTTTAATTTATTGCACTAAATTTAATAAAAAAAACAAAAATAGATAGATCCAATGAATGCGGGAGACGTGCACATTCGAAAAATTAATTAAAAAAATTTAATTGTTTCCTCTCACTCACACATATGAGATTCTCGTATCTTTTCGCTCACTCCCACTCATTGCTATAGTAAAAATATGTTTTTAAACATAAAATCGATATTTACTTAATTATATTTAAATTTTCATTAGAAATATCGAAATATAAAATACACAAATGTATAAAATTCTAAAATTTATTTTGACACAAATCTATACCATCAAGCTCCTCTCCCAAGTTTAAATTTTACACTGCATTTTCGAAAGCTTTTTACCATCACAAGTGAAGTTTTTATGTATTTCCATCACCTCCGACTTTTGGGACCAAAAAAAATAAATCGGGCGATTATTATTTTCCTTCAAGGGTGGCTCGCTCGGATCTCTTATCGCGAGCTTCTTTCTAATCAATTCGATTAATTTACAAAAAATTATATTTTCAGGAAGCAAAATGTAATTCGTAGAAGTGCTCGGAGTTATTACCGATTTTACGAAAGCTTTTGATAATCAGAACAAAATACGAAAATTTTATAGTTTTGTCTCATTAAACCCTTCAAAAAAAAATTCAAAACGTCCATAACGAATGGCACATATTTTTTTTGCTTCGCTCTAATAATTTATTCGACGGGAAATAAATCAATAACACGATTCATTGTTTTTCACAATTTCGTCGACGATATTTCATGCTTTTATCAAGCTTTAAGCGCAAAGCCTTCAAGGATAAATAAATAAAAACAACACAGAAAAAATAATATATGTAATTCCATAACAAAAACATAAATAACAATTATAAATAATATTCTAAGACTGGACCTTAACTTATAGGAAAGGTACAGTGCGCGCCAAAAGAGAACGGACGTGCGAATTTAACGTGGGAAGTTGAAGCTCTGCAAGTTAGAGGACCAATCTTACATTAAATTGGACGCCCAATTTATTACAATAAAATATTGTATTAGAATGTGAAGGTTATGTTTTATTGTTTATATTGTTATTATACTATCCGTTTTTTAAAACTTGATTGTACTTTTAATAGAATAATATTGTACTTTTACTGGTTCACAAAATTTATAATCGAAAAAAAAAGAGTAATTAAAAGCAGCATGTAGGATTGGTCCTCTAACTTTCAGACCTTTAACTTTCCATGTTAAATTCGCATGTCCATTCTCTTCCGACGAGCAGTGTACGTTATTAATTAACATTTTAAGTATCACTGGTACGGTTTCGACGAGGATTTCGCGACTAGTCAAAGCTTGAACGAAATCCTCTTATTTTCTCCTTTCAATCAAAGAAGTGTTTAGATTTAATTACGTTTATTTTAGTTCAAAAGCGCATCGCCGTTAAAAATAATTAGTTTAAGTTAAATACGTCATTTACCGAATTTAATAAGATTAATTTCGCTTTAGAAATGTGTCAAATCGTTAGGCCTTTCCGTTTGATGTTTGTAATTGAACCTTTTAAGATAAGTTTAGAAAATCGTTAAGCAGTTTTCCATTCAAACATAAATTAAAAATTTAAAAAAAATATAAGTACTTCTCGAATTACAACAGAAAATAAAGTTAATAACATTTTTTTGAATAATAAATGAGATTTTTTGATAGTCTTTTTTTTAAAAAAATGGTACTTTGAAACTTATATTTGTTCAAAAGTAATTAATTTTTTTATTTATATATTTTTCAAAAACTAATCACATTAGTTTTTTTTAGCAGAAAGAGAAATAACGTCGTCTAGGCCCAATTAAACGTCACCAGACATTTTTTTTTAATGCACAAAATTACAAAAACTTTTTTGGTTTTGACCACATTCAAAATCGTATATTAATCGTTAATAATTATTTTCTAAACACTTCTTCGTGGCAAATAAGTTTTTCCTTTAAAAATAAATTCCAAAAAACAATGTACGTCGAAAAAAAATCAGGAGAGGACTTTTAGGGACACTTCGAAGGGCGGTATTCGGGTGTCGCTGGTCGGCGTCGAAACCCTAACGCCCGAATTAAGCGTATTTACTCTTTGTCTCACCTGTTCGCCTCCTCTTCGCGTCCTTATGTTGAACAATCCGTACACAATCGGATTCATGCAGGAATTCGTGCAGGCGAACAAAAACAGCCCCTTTTGTATTCTTTGGTCGACCAAAAGGGCCGTGTCGCGATCGCACCAATACCTGCAACAGAACACACGTTTTTATTCAAAAAGTTCTTACATAAAACGTAGAACCGAAAAATTTTAAAGAAGAAAAAAAAAGAAGCTTTTTAACCTTTTGTGGACTAGGTGGGGTATAACTAACGTGAACAATTTTTTTTTTGTTAAAACGGAACGTTTGGTAATCGAGCTTAAAACCGAGTGTGCACATTCGAGCGAAAAGTGGCACATTTCCGAGCGAGGGAGGCAAATGTGCCACTTTTCGCTCGAATGCGCACATCCTCGTCTTTATTACATTAGAATAATTTATCATGCGGTTTTTCAAATCAAAAATTTTAATTTAATTTAGTAAATCTCGATTTTATAATCGAAAAACGTATTTACCATAGCAATGAGTGGAAGGGAGCGAAAAGATACGAAAATTCTGTCAGTGCGAGTGAGAGGGACCGATTAAAATTATTTAACTAATTTTTTGTCCAATTTACTGGCCTAACTGATTGTGAACCATGCTTAAAATCGAGTGTGCACATTCGAGCTCAAAGTGGCACATTCCGATCTCGGGAAAATGAAGCGCGCCGCTCCGCGTCGCGCTTCATTTGCCTCCCTCGCTCGGAAATGTGCCACTTTTCGCTCGAATGCGCACATCCTCGTCTTTATTACATTAGAATAATTTATCATGCGGTTTTTCAAATCAAAAATTTTAATTTAATTTAGTAAATCTCGATTTTATAATCGAAAAACGTATTTACCATAGCAATGAGTGGAAGGGAGCGAAAAGATACGAAAATTCTGTCAGTGCGAGTGAGAGGGACCGATTAAAATTATTTAACTAATTTTTTGTCCAATTTACTGGCCTAACTGATTGTGAACCATGCTTAAAATCGAGTGTGCACATTCGAGCTCAAAGTGGCACATTCCGATCTCGGGAAAATGAAGCGCGCCGCTCCGCGTCGCGCTTCATTTGCCTCCCTCGCTCGGAAATGTGCCACTTTTCGCTCGAATGCGCACATCCTCGTCTTTATTACATTAGAATAATTTATCATGCGGTTTTTCAAATCAAAAACTTTTTAAATTTTTAATTTAGTAAATCTCGATTTTATAATCGAAAAACGTATTTACCATAGCAATGAGTGGAAGGGAGCGAAAAGATACGAAAATTCTGTCAGTGCGAGTGAGAGGGACCGATTAAAATTATTTAACAAATTTTTGTCCAATTTACTGGCCGAACTGATTGTGAACCATGCTTAAAACCGAGTGTGCACATTCGAGCTCAAAGTGGCACATTCCGATCTCGGGAAAATGAAGCGCGCCGCTCCGCGTCGCGCTTCATTTGCCTCCCTCGCTCGGAAATGTGCCACTTTTCGCTCGAATGCGCACATCCTCGTATTTATTACATTAGTATAATTTACTGTGCACCTTTTCAAATCAAAAATTTTCATTTAATTTAGTAAATATCGATTTTATATTCAAAAAATATATTTACCATAGCAATGAGTGGAAGAGAGCGAAAAGATACGACAATTCCGTAAGTGCAAGCGAGAGGGAACGATTAAAATTATTCAATTAATTTTTCGTGTAATTTATTGGTCTAAATTAATGCGAATCATTAAGAAATTGCCGTGAAATTAATTTTTATTTCAATAAGGGGACAAAAATTCTTGTTAGGTTTTCTTAAGATTCAATATGGTAATTGACACGTGTCATTAGTACCCAAGAAAAGACTCAATAGTTTATAAGTTGAAGAAAAAGTTAATTTTTGTAATTTTATTAATAAGTCTATTCTAATGCATAGATATGTGTTTTACTTAAACCAATTCATTATTGTTTATTAAAATATATTTCTTATTATTTAACTGTAACAAAGTACAATTTTGTGGATTTTATTTAATTTTATTTTCGGGGTAATGCAAACCCCACCTACTATGGCATGCGACATTTAGTCACCTAGTATGCGGAGGGTTAAAAATACATTTGCGTTGTTAGTATTCGAAAAGCTGAAAAGTCTATTGCTTTAAAATTGAACGATGTATTGTGCCGAACCGATAAATATTTTAGTGGAGCTCATTTGTATAAATTCGCTTACATTTGAAGGCCTTACAATTTTTTTCAAAGCGATTTCAAACGCCAATGTTAACTCGCCGAATCGCAGCTTCGCTGATTGATGAGCCCTTTTCTATCGGCTCGGCAAGAAAGTAATTTCGATTTTTAGTTCGAAATAAAGCTCAAGTTTTTATGCAAAGAACGAGTGCAAGGTCAGCGGTATCGGCTCCCAAGCAAGCTCCAATAATTTTTGACGAGTCACTAAATAGGTGAGAGGTCGAGCGTTGGCATGGCGGGACTTAATGCATTATCGATTGGTCAATTTCATTTCTTTTTCGAATTTCATCAGTTGTTGACGGTTAATATTTACAATATTTAATATTAATTTAATATTTAATATTTACATGCCCACCAAACTGAAACTGGCACCTTTTTTGACGAAATTGGTCTTTTGATGTGGCTTGTGCTGCTTCATCACACTTGGACCATGATTGTTTTTGATTAGTGTTATTATAGACAACCCATTTTTTATCACCGGTGATGATTCGTTATAATAAAGATCTATTTCGTTGTATTAAATGGATCTCTTTTAATTTATGTGGGCAGGGCCGTAATTAGCTTTTTTTGGGCCTTGGGAAAAACGCCATATACCGCCCCCGTCCCCCACACTAAATTTTATGAATTAAATGAAGCTTCTTATTTTTTTAAAATAACAGTTTATCCAATAGTACAACCACAAAAACAAAGAAATATAACAAAATCAAAGAAAAACTTAAACAAACAATTAAAATAACAGTTTAAATTAAGAACTGTACTTATTGCTTAAATTTATATTTTTCTACAAAAGAAAAGTTGGTGCGATCCTTTTTTAAGCCATTAAAAAATATAAAAGGGTCGATAAAGAAAAAATATTAATGAAACCCTACTTTTTTTTACACATTTAATTATAAAAACATTATATTCAAAGGGAATAATTATATGAACAAAAAACAAAGTAGAGCTTGTCCCTAACAGAAGCCCCCATTTTGGTCACATTATCCCGACCCTTTATTCATGTTCCCATTTGTATAAATTTTACGCTTTTTGATCGCGTTCAAAAGTTGAAATTCATTAAAGAGCTTTTCTTTAAAATGCACAAAGTCGTTTCTTTCTCTTTTTATAAAAAAAGGGCACCTTTGACAGACGTTTTTAAAACCGATCCCGACGCCACGAGCTTTTTCTAATTTCAAAATAATTCATTGCTAATATTTGGACATTTAATTTATTTAAATACATATTTTTGTAATTAATTATTAAAAATTTAACTTTGTTACTTATCTCTAAAGCCAAATACAAAATTTTGAAACCAAAGTGCTTTGGACGGATTACCTTATGCTGTAAATCGCTGTAACTTTGTGATTTGTCAAAATAAATTCAATCTAGGAACACTTTCTTAAGGCGCTTTTATTCGTTCTTTACGAGGGCAAGTTAAAAAATTTTTGCAGTCTCTAATTACGCCGCTATAGGTTTCAACTTCGTTAAATCAAGTTGGCGCTGTAATTATTTTTGTGCTTATTAAAAAGCCCATTTCTTTACGATTCCAACGACACCAAACAGTCAGGGAAAATCTTTAAAAACACCGGAGATATTAAATAAAAACCATTACTAAATGAAAAAGAGTTTCCACCAAGCAAAGGTTTTTCACCAAAATAGGATTTTCACGAAAAACCTTTTTTGCTAACTTTCTTATTAGTAGAGATAAATTAATTCTGTAAAAACTTTCTTGGGGCACTTTTTTGCGTACTTTACAATGGCAAAATCAAAAAAATTTTGGGCCATTATTTGTCCCCGTTTGGGCACCAACATTATTATTTTAAATAGGGACCCATTTTATTTTTGCAGAATTAAAAAACTAATTTTTCTGATCTTAACGATATATTAATATTATGAAAAATAACGCAATTGTTTAAAAAAAAGATAAAAATGTCTAATTAAACAAAAATTCAATTTTTTTAACTTTCTTATTATTTTGATTGGGCAGTTTCTAGTGATATTTTTTTCAGGAAATTAATTAGCGCAACTATACGTATAAAAAAGCAATTGATCCTAATGTAATTGTATTAAAAATTTTCTTCGCCCACGGCAACATCGCTAAAACGCTCAGCACGCCCCCTTCGCAACGCATCCTTGCGTAATTATTCAATGACTCCAACAATAAGTTAACGGGAAAGCGTCTTCTGGTGGAAACTCATAAGGTTAAATCGCAGAACACTAACGCAAAACTGAACTACCGAAATTCTTGCATAATCGATGGAGCTTTTCAGATTCTGAAACTTTAGAACCTTAAATAAACCCCCATTTCGAAATTAAAATCTTAATTGTTGGTACGCATGAAACCTATTTTCCGAAATTAACGGCCGAGATCTAATGTCGATTATAACCAAAAGCTTTAGTAAATCTCTTCTCAGATAACCAACTATGATAACTATTAGCTAAACCCAAAGTTCTTAACGCTATTCTGAATTATAGTCAACACAAGGGATAGAATTTCCGAATTTCCACGAAATTTAGAAATCCCAACAAAATGGCTATTATACACAACATTATTCCAAAATTTGCTTTGTCGAAAGATTCGTTTTAAGCTAAAGTTTTCGGCTGTGCTATTTTAAAACACAGCAACGGCCAAAAGTTAATTTTTGAAGTTATACTTCTTTTGGCGCACTGAGAGTGAAATTTTTGGCAGGCAACTGAAATAGCGCGCGCACAATTAACGAAAATAAGTTAGCCTTTTAATTGTGAATCATGCTTAAAACCGAGTGTGCGCATTCGAGCTCAAAGTGGCACATTCCGATCTCGGGAAAATGAAGCGCGCCGCTCCGCGTCGCGCTTCATTTGCCTCCCTCGCTCGGAAATGTGCCACTTTTCGCTCGAACGCGCACATCTTTGTGTTTATTACATTTATGTGCAATAATTTTCTCTTTTTCAAAACAAAAAATGAAATTCAGTCTAGTAGATATCGATTTTATGTTTTAACAATTTATTTACCATAGCAATGAGTGGGAGAGAGCGAAAAGATACGAAAACATTGCAAGTGCAAGCGAGAGGGAACGATTCAAATTGTTTGATGGATTTTTTGGCCTAAATTATCGTAAGTCGTGCTTATAACCGAGTGTGCACATTCGAGCTCAAAGTGGCACATTCCGATCTCGGGAAAATGAAGCGCGCCGCTCCGCGTCGCGCTTCATTTGTTTCCCTCGCTCGGAAATGTGCCACTTTTCGCTCAAACGCGCACATCATTGTGTTTATTACATTTATGTGCATTAATCTTTTCTTTTTCAAACAAAAATAAAATTCAGTCTAGTAAATATCGATTTTATGTTTTAACAATATATTTACCATAGCAATGAGTGAGGAGAACGAAAAGATACGAAAACATTAGTGCAAGCGAAAGGAACGATTCAAATTGTTTGATGATTTTTGGGCCTAAATTATCGTAAGTCGTGCTTATAACCGAATGTGCACATTCAGTAAAGTGCACATTCCGATCTCGAAAATGAAGGCGCCGCGTCGCGCTTCATTTGCATATTCGCTCGGAAATGTGCCACTTTTCGCTCAAAGGCACATCTATTGTGTTTATTACATTTATGTGCATTAATCTTTTCTTTTTCAAATCGAAAAATCCAAACCAGTTTAGTAAATATCGATTTTATGTTCGAAATGTAAGAAAAGTTGATAATTTAAAATTAATTTATTAACGAAAGAATATAACTTCGAGCTTTTTTTTTCAAGCTACCAAGAATTTTTATTATTTTTCGTCTTATAGTAATTGCAAATAAACAATTATAATGCATAACTTGGGCCGTATTAGCAATATTTAAAAATTTCATAATTTTAACTTGAAATTTAACAGATCCAATAGGAAATCGATGACTTCTTTCTTACATAGCTATGCAAAAAATTTATTATTTTTTTGTTATATAGTAATAGCCAATAAACAATTATAAAGCATAACAACGGCCGTATTAGCAATTTTTGAAAATGTTATAATTTTAACTTGAGATTTTAACAAATCCAATAGGAATTCGATGCTTTCTTTCTTTCATAGCTACGCAAGAATTTTTTTATTATTTTTTCTTTATAGTAATAGCAAATAAACAATTATAAAACATAACAAGGGCCGTATTAGCAATTTTGAAAATGTCATAATTTTAACTTGGAATTTTAACAAATCCAATAGGAAATCAATGTCTTCTTTCTTTCATAGGTATCCAAGAATTTTTTATTATTTTTTAACCTTATAGTAATAGCTAATAAACTATTATAAAATATAAAAACGGCCGTATTAGCAATTTTTGAAAATGTCATAATTTTAACTTGAAATTGTAACAAATCCAATAGGAAATCAATGCCTTCTTTCTTTCATAGCTATGTAAGAATTTTTTTATTATTTTTTGTCTTATAGTAATAGCAAATAAACTATTATAAAGCATAACAAGGGCCTTATTAGCAATTTTTGAATATGTAATAATTTTAACTTGAAATTTTATAAATCCAATAGGAAATCAATGTCTTCCTTCTTTCATAGCTATGCAAGAATTTTTTTATTATTTTTTGTTTTATAGTAATAGCTAATAAACAATTATAAGACATAACAAAGGCCGTATTAGCAATTGTCGAAAATTTCATAATTTTAACTTGGAATTTTAACAAATCCAATAGGAAATCAATGCCTTTTTTCTTTCATAGCTATGCAAGAATTTTTTATTACTTTTTCGTCGTATAGTAATTGCAAATAAACAATTATAAAAAATAACACAGGCCGTATTAGCAATTTTTGAATATGTCATAATTTTAATTTGGAATTTTAACAAATCCAATAGGAAATCAATGTCTTCTTTGTTTCATAGCTCTGGAAGAATTTTTTTATTATTTTTGAATTTTATAGTAATAGCAAATAAACAATTATAAAGCATAACAAAGGCCGTATTAACAATATTTGAAAATGTCATAATTTTAACTTGAAATTTTAACAGATCCAATAGGAAGTCGATGCTTTCTTTCTTTCATAGCTATGCAAATTTTTTTATTATTTTTTCGTCTTATAGGAATAGCAAATAATCAATTATAAAATATAAATACGGCCGTATTGGCAATTTTTGAAAATGTCATAATTTTAACTTGAAATTGTAACAAATCCAATAGGAAATCGATGCCTTCTTTGTTTCGTAGCTATGCAAGAATTTTATCATTATTTTTTCGTCTTATAGTAATAGCAAATAAACAATTACAAAGCATAACAAAGGCCGTATTAGCAAATTTTAAAAATGTCAAATTTAACTTTCAAATTGTAATAAATTCAATGGAAAATCGATGCCTTCTTATTTTTATAGCTATGCAAAAATTTTTTTATTATTTTTTTCTTTTATAATAATACCAAATACATCATTATAAAGCATAATAAGGTCCGTATTAGCAATTTTTGAAAATGTCTTAATTTTAACTTGAGATTTTAACAAATCCAATAGGAAATCAATGCCTTCTCTCTTTCATAGCTATGCAAGAATTATTTTCTAATTTTTTTGTCTTATAGTAATAGCAAATAAACAATTACAAAGCATAACAAGGGCCGTATTAACAATTTTTGATAATGTTATAGTTTTAACATGAAATAGTAACAAATCCAATAAGAAATCAATGCTTCTTTTTTTCATAGCTATGCAACAATTTTTTTATTATTTTTTCGTCTTATAGTAATAGCAAATAAACAATTATAAAGCATAACAAAAGCCGTATTAGCAATTTTTAAAAATGTCATAATTTTAACTTGCGATTTTAACAAATCCAATAAGAAATCAATGTCTTCTTTCTTTCATAGCTATGCAAAAATTTTTTTATTATTTTTTCGTATTACAGTAATAGCAAATAAACAATTATAAAGCATAATAAGGGCCGTATTAGCAATTTTTATAATGTTATAATTTTAACATGAAATAGTAACAAATCCAATAAGAAATGAATGCTTTTTTTTTCCATAGCTATGCAAGAATTTTTTTATTATTTTTTCGTCTTATAGTAATAGCAAATAAACAATTATAAAGCATAACAAAAGCCGTATTAGCAATTTTTAAAAATGTCATAATTTTAACTTGCGATTTTAACAAATCCAATAGGAAATCAATGTCTTCTTTCTTTCATAGCTATGCAAGAATTTTTTTATTATTTTTGCGTCTTATAGTAATAGCAAATAAACAATTATAAAGTATAACAAGGGCCGTATTAGCAATTTTTAAAAATGTCATAATTTGAACATGAAATTGTAACAAATCCAATAAGAAATCAATGCCTTCTTTCTTTCATAGCTACGCAAAATTTTTTTAATTCTTTTTACTAAAAATTTTTTGACATTTAAATATGAAAACTTTTGTAATTTGGCTTGATTTAACGATTCCGACAAAAAAACGATGAAGCTTCTGTAAAAAAAAAGCTCCACAAAGAATTTATTCTCCAATTAAATAATTCATTGTCGGAACATCGCCCGCGAACCGTAAACTTATTAAAAGAAGGAACCAAGGAAACAAAATCTAACAATTCTCTGCGAAAAATTAGACCCGCGCTGGTCACATTTTCAAAATTATTCGATGGAATAAGATTACTAATTACTTCAAGAATCAACATTTTTTTTTTAATCAAAAACTCTTTGTACCTTTACAAAGCGAACAACTTTCACCCTTGTAAAACGAATTTTTCAACTTAAAAATCCCACAAAGCAAATTACTTTCGAAGCTCCAACTTTCCCCAAGATATATTTACTCGCGACTCTTTGGAAGTAAATATTCTTAGCAACTCAACTTCTTTCAAGGGCTTTACTCGTTATCGAAAACAAATTAAAATACTTTCACTGATAATTCGCCAAGTTATTTACGCAGTCCTAAATTTTTTATCGAACCATAAGCGGACGCCCAACGAACTAAGAAATCCCGAAGCATAAACCAGACAGACAGACAGAAATCGTTTGTATTATATTTAAAGGGGCGACCTTTTTGATTTTTAATACGGGCCGATCAAGTAAAAAATCGAGATCAAACGACCGACTCGCATCCGCCAAGTTTTCTAAAGTCCCCGTTCCACACTTTCCCTTCTTCCACTTGAGGAGAGAAAAAAAAACATCCCCAATTATTGCGGCAACAGATTCTCCATAAACTTTGATTTATAGTTTCGGGATGTGAGCTTTCGCCCTTGGCAACTTAAGTTTATGTGATTTACGTGCGGTAGGCGAGAAGCTTCTATTTTTTTTCTAATTTCCGTTCCCCCGGAAAATTGAATTCGAAGCTTTTAAAAGTTTTCGGGTCGCGTTCGGATCCGCGGCTCAATTTTAAATTATTTTTGCGCCCTCGCCGGTTGACTTTTTTTAAAAGCTCGACGCCCACTTTTCGGCGCGCCGAGACGCAACACGAATATGATAAAATAAATGATGCATAAGAAATTTAGATCTTATCTACTTGTACGCGTGCTTGACATTTTCGTTTAGAATGTGATTATCACATAACTACCTGTCACAATCTGTGACAAAGGGTTTTGTATTGTGGTGTTAAGTGTTTTTGTTACTAACTGAATTTCTTCTTCTCTTGTAAGGGAAAACGAATTTAGATTCTGATTAACCCCCAAAGACGTCGGGCCACATTTTTATTTCGACTAGAATGAAATGGCTGTCCCGTTTTCAAAGCGAGTGACGGGCGCATTTTCAAAAATTGGTGTTTTGTTTTTAATATAGTTTTTTACATATAGCTTTGCCTTTATTTATTGAAATTGATTTTTTCTCCTATAATAATTAATTTTTTTATTTGACAAATCCAAACGCACAGTAAAAACTAAGGCAATTTGAAATGAGTTCCATTAATGCCAAAAAACAAAAAAAAAATTTTGGGCATCGTCCAGTCTTTTACAATTATTACCAAGTGACACATAGTACACTCGTACCTCGTTTTATTATTATTTTTTTTAATGTGCGTTTTTCAAAATGTCTGTTTTTTAAAATGCGTTCATTAAACGTAGTACATTTGCACTTGCATTTGGAGCTCCCCTGCTCTTCGGGGGGTGGTTAGATTTTTTTACTTATTTTTTTGGTGGTATATAAAGACCAATTAATAATCTACGTATAATAATTTTTTTTAATTTGCGATTTTCAAAATCCCTGTTTTTTATCATAAGAAATTAAAAGTCGTTCATTTGCACTTGCATTCGGAGCTCCCCTGGGCTTCGAGGGGTGGTTAGATTTTTAATTATTTTTATGGTTGTCTATAAAGACCAATTAATAGTCTACGTACAATAATTTTTTTCTTTTCGCGTTTTTAAAAATCTGATTTTTAACATAAGAAATTAAAAGTCGCACATTTGCACTTGCATTCGGAGCTCCCCTGATCTTCAGGAGAAAGTTAAATTTTTTTAATTATTTTTTTGGTGGTATATATAGACCAATTAATAATCTACGCACAATAATTTTTTTAATTTGCGTTTTTCAAAATCTCTGTTTTTTAACATAAGAAATTAAGTCGCGCATTTGCACTTGCATTCGAAGTTCCCCTCTTCTTCGGGGGGTTGTTAGATTTTTTTAATTATTTTTCCGGTTGTTTGTAAAGACCAATTATTAGTCTACTTACAATAATTTTTTTTGTTATCGCGTTTTTAAGAATCTCTGATTTTTAACATAAGAAATTAAAAGTCGCACATTCGCACTTGCATTCGGAGCTCCCCTGCTCTTCGGGGTGGTTAGATTTTTTTAATTATTTTTCTGGTGGTATAGAAAGACCAATTAATAATCTACATACAATATTTTTTTTAATTCGCTTTTTTCAAAATTTAGGTTTTTAAGTCGCACATTTGCACTTGGATTCGGAGCACCCCTGCTTTTCGGGGGGTGATTAGATTTTTTTAACTATTTTTTTGGTGGTATAGAAAGACCAATTAATAATCTACGTACAATATTTTTTTTAATTAGCTTTTTTCAAAATTTCTGTTTTTTAAGTCGCACATTTGCACTTCCATTCGGAGCTCCCCTGCTCTTCGGGGGGAAGTTAGAATTTTTTAACTATTTTTTTGGTTGTTTATATGTATAGACCAATTAATAGTCTACGTATAATACTTTTTTTTAATTCGCGTTTTTAAAATATGTTTTTTAACTTGGGTAAATTAAAAGTCGTAAATTTGCACTTGCATTCGAAGCTCCTCCGCTCTTCGAGGGGTAGTTTTTTAACAATTGTTTTTGTTGTTTATGATCTCCAATTGATAGTTACTCAGATCGAGTGCGAATTCACGTAAAAATAATTTGATAAAAATTAATTTTTCAATTTCACCGTCGTCCGCCGACATCTGCATATCGTCTGTGACCACAAAATCAGACACTCTTACATTTGCCCATCCACGCTGAATGTACTATTTATCGGTATCATAAAAAGTGATTTGTCGTGAGTACACTAAATTGGCCCGATTGCGCGGTCATTAACGATATGTGGTTTTCGGCCGACGACGGTGAAATTTTATAATTTTTGGTATATTGGTATTTTTGTATTTTTTAAACAAACTAGTAAAGGCAATAAACAAGGAAAGTTGTATTTTAGCTAACTTTTGTAAAATTAAAAAAAAAACAATGAAAAACTTTGGTATTTGGCACTTTTGATAATTGTTTAGTATTAAATTAATTAGTTTGATGAAAACTAGAATGACGTCTTAAGTTATATTAAAAATTTTGCTTATGTGAAGAACGCATTTTATTGTTAGAGGCTGCGTTTTCGATTTTATTCAAGTATTTTGTTTAATTATTTTGGAGTAATTGAGAATCTAAAAAAATTCAATTTGTTGTTGCCAATTTACTAAATTTAAATTTGTACATTTGCATCTATTCATCTGTCTGTTTAAATTGTGCTTAATAAAATGTTAATATTTCAGTTAGTGTTTAATGTCAATTAAACTCTCATCATTTTACTCTCAAACAGTGTTCGTTTTTCCGAGCCGTTCTCCGGGAAAGTCGCGTTTTATTAACCGCAGTCTAAAACCGTACAAAGTCCTCCCAGTATATAAAAGTGTCCTTTAAAAAATAGTTCATTCGTCCGTTTAAATATGTGTTTGCTTTTCTAAAGAAGTTTAACGTAGTTTTGAAGTGTTACGGGAGTGCCGTGTCGGGGGTTTGAGAGCGCGAACAGATGGTCTTTCGGACACAATTCAACGCAGAACTTCCAAAAAGGTAGGTGACATTTAATTTTTTTATGTTTCTTCCGGTTGTTTATAAACTCCAATTAAAAGTCTACGAAACAATATTTTTTTAATTTGCGTTTTTGGAAATAAGTCGTACATTTGCACTTGCATTCGGAGCTCCCCTGCTCTTGGGGAGGTGGTTAGGTTTTTTTTAATTATTTTTCTGGTTATTTATAAAGACAAATTAATAGTCTACGTACCATTTTTTTTTGAATTCGCGTTTTTAAAAATCTCTGTATTTTAACATGAGAAATTAAGTTGTTTATTTACACTTACATTTAGAGGTCCCCTGGTCTTCAGGGGGTGGTTATATTTTTTTAACTATTTTTCCGGTTGTTTATAAAATTAATTAATAGTCTACGTACAATAATTTTATTTAATTCGCGTTTTTTAAAATCTCTATTTTTTAACATGAGAAATTAAATCAGACATTTGCACTTGCATTCGGAGCTCCCCTGCTCATCGGGGGAAAGTTAGATTTTTTTAATTATTTTTTTGGTTGTCTATAAAGACCAATTAATAGTCTACGTACAATAATCTTTTTGAATTCGCGTTTTAAAATCTCTGTTTTAACATAAGAAATTAAGTCGTTTATTTACACTTACATTCGGAGGTCCCCTGGTCTTCGGGGGGTGGTTAGATTTTTTTAACTATTTTTTCGGTTGTTTATAAAAATTGATTAATCTACGTACAACAATTTTTTTTAATTCGGGTTTTTAAAAATCTCCGTTTTTTAACATAAGAAATTAAAAGTCAGACATTTGCACTTGCATGCGGAGCTCCCCTGCTCTTCGGGGGGTGGTTAGATATTTTTAATAATTTTTCTGGTTGTCTATAAAGACCAATTAATAGACTACGTACAATCATTTTTTTTAATTCGCGTTTTTCAAAATCTCAATTTTTAACATATGTAAATTAAAAGTCGTACAATTGCACTTGCATTCGGAGCTCCCCTGGTCTTCGGGATGAAGTTAGATTTTTTTAATTATTTTTCTGGTTGTATATAAAGACCAATTAATAATCTACGTACAATTTTTTTTTTAATTTGCCTAATTTACTTTCTTGGGCAACTAATTTATAGTCGAATTTTTGTTTGTTGCTCGCGCGCAACTTTCGTTATTGCTAGTATTGTACTCAAAAGAAGTATAACTTCAAAAAATTAATAATTCAATATTATAAAACCTCATTAATATGTTTGAACTTCAATATGTAATTACTGATATATTCTTTTCAATTTAACTTGAAAAAGTACCTACATATTTAACAAAATTAATTAACCCCTACAAATAATTAAATCAAATACAATTTGTCGATGTATTAGAGCCCATATTAACGCAATATCAACATTTCTGCGGCAAACTAATAGATAAAGTGGTGTAATTACACCTTTCCATTAAAACGCAATAGAAACTGCCAGTTTTCTACGTGCAAAACGGTTCGAAGCTAGACAGGTGCTAAGTAAGGCAATTTCGGCTCTAAACTTTAATAATTACTCAAGGTAAACACATAAGTTATTTACATTCGCAATATGAAAAGCTGTCACGTCTGGGCAATATGATTTCTCCATCAAATACGTCGGTGTCGCTTTCGGGAATGCCTGACATTTTTTTTCTGCGTTTGAAACACGATACTTTATACGTTTATAAAGATATTAAATTTGCCTATTTATTTATATTAAAAAATATATAAATAAATAAAAGCAAAAAGAAAATATTCCGCCGGCAATGCGAGCTATTGCAATTTTTCCCCGCACAGCACTAAAAAGGCTTTTTGATTCAAATACAGTAAAACCTCAGTTATACGGATTCGCGATTATCCGGATTGTCAAGCGCGTTCGTTTTTTCCCTTTTAAAACGGGACGCTTCGTAATCGTGCTTGAAGCCGAGTGTGCGCATTCGAGCTCAAAGTGGCACATTCCGATCTCGGGAAAATGAAGCGCGCCGCTCCGCGTCGCGCTTCATTTGCCTCCCTCGCTCGGAAATGTGCCACTTTTCGCTCGAATGCGTACATCCTCGTATTTATTGAATTTAATTTAAAATATACAATCCAAAAAGAATAATTTGAAAATACGACATTAAAGAAAGTTGTAGTTAATTTAATTGCGCCAAAGAAGTATAACTTCCAACGCGTGTCTATAAACACACGCTTTGGAATTTTGTTTTTAAATTAAATTACCTTCTCATTTTGGCTTAGATTTTCCTTTTTGACGGTTGGAGGGAGTTCTATTATAAGTTTTAGACCAGCAGTTTCCAAACTATATCCTACTGGTTATGTATAATGTATAAATACAGTCAAACCTCAATAAGTTATAGCCAAGCTGAAACCAGAAATCGAGTTAGCCAAAAGAGCGCCATAATAGACTTTTAAAAGTCCCGTTTTAAATGGGCCACTGTGATTGGCTCATTCTTGATTCACTATAATGGCCGCCATTTAATTAGCCAATCAGATGGAATTCATTATGTCGTAACTATAGTTACACCATAAATATTTTCAGGTGTACTTTCGAATATTTACTAATTCGCGTTTCTGATTAATTAAAAGTGTATATGCGTCAAATTTTCTGAAGTGGACCACTAAAAATTAACTATGTAGTTGATTTTTATATCATCTTTTGCAGATTGTTGAAGGTTTATATGTCAAAATTAATGTCTCCAAATATTTTTGGGTAATTTTCATTTTTGTAAAAATTGTAAACAAATTAGTTTTAAGACACATTTTGTATACACTGTTGTAATTAGACTTCATTTATGGATTAATTCAATTCATAAATATAAAAACATATTTATATGTTACATAGGGGGCGCAGCAAAATTTTAGAATGACTTGGGTGGTGTGTTAAAAAGGTTGAGAAATAAGAGTCAAAATTCGGAAAAGGTAAAATATTGTTTTTTCATGTACGATTCTATCTGATTGGCTAATTAATTGGCGGCCATTGTAGTGAATCAAGAATGAGCCAATCACAGTGGCACATTTACAACAGGATTTTTAAAAGTCAATTTTTGTGATTTTTTGGATACCTTGATGTCTGATGTCGGCTGTATTTATACATAACCAACGAAACATAGTTTGGAAACTGCTGTTTTAAAATACATAATGGAACTAAGGTAAAAGACTCAGTTATTGACACTTTAAGAGTGACAGCTGAGGTTATAACAGGATAACTTATAAAAAATTTAATTTAAATAATGAATTTTTTTTCATATATAAGTTCACGATTTCTAGAAAAGGCCATATGCGTAAAATAATTATTTGAAACAGATTAATAATTTAAATTAATGTTTGAAAAATAATGTTTGAATCCCAGTTTCTGACACTTAAAATTTTTATTGCTGTAGTTTCTGACACTAGCATCTGCCTAGTTTCTGACACTCCATATGTCAAAATTATTCGTCATTTATTAGGTTATACACTATCAAATTTAAATTTATTATAATCAAACATAATTTGTTATAATGTATCATTTATTATAAATAAAATGTTAATTTTTTTAACACAAAAATAATTAAAATAATAAAATTAAATATTATAAAAACAAATACGTAAACATATCATAGGTTAGAATTTGAGTGTCAATAACTGTAACATACCTATAAAATTGAGCCTAGTTATTGACACTCTTATTTTAATAATAAAATATAATTTACTATGATGTTTTAATATTTAAAAATAAAAGTAGTTAATTATTAATCGAACCATATATTTTTTATAATATTTTTATACATACATAATGATTAAATCACTAATTTAATAGTCGAACGCTCTTCTGTCAATTGCTTAGACTATAACCAAAAAACGGCTTTCACAGTCACTCGGGGCTTAAATATTATTTCATATTAAGTGAGTTTTTTTTTGTAACTGATATTGTTATCAAATAGGTACACGATGAATTTATTTTAATTTTGAAAAAAATTATTTATCAATTCGAGGTAATTTTCTTTTTATTAATTCAAAGTAAAGTTGAAAGTGTCAGAAACCAGGTCAGTGTCAAAAACAGGGTCTTTTACCTTACAGGGCGATTATTTAAGATTGGGGACATTTTGAATTTGGCGCCATACCAATTTATTTGTAAGTTTGTAGTGCAGCTAAATTTTTGAGTTTTGACAATAGATCCGTCAGAAATTTTTATTTATTACTATTATTTCCAGGGCAACCGAATTTGCGTAAATAATTTTGAACAAAATTCATTTTGTTAAGCTGTCGTTCACACTTAAGTCGACTCTGACAAAATTTGGCATGGTGGGAGGCAGAAGTGATTGCCCTCTATTGCATACAGCAAAAATTACCAGATTCTCACAATTTATCCACTTTGACACCTTGAAATACATTAACGCCGCGGCGCCAAATTCAAAACACCCGCAATCTTAAAAAATCACCCTGTATAAGTCGCCCGAATACGATTTTCGATTAAAAATTTAAAAAACCATCTTTTTACATAATGCGTAGCGAAATGAGAAACTAATTTCTATTCCCTTTGAGTGCTTCGAAACTATCCGATCAGCTCGCTGAGGTTTTTGGAGAGTCTGTTTGTGTCACGTTCACATTATCCTTTCTGTTTAACAAAGCCCGTTCGGATGTCTCAGATGTTCTTGTGGCATTTAGCTTCGAAATCCGACGGCGATATTCAAATGTGTCGGCCGTTATGAATAAACAAAGTGGCGGACGTGCAGATTATTCGTTTGACACGTGTCAATAAAGAAAATTCGATACGAGTGCGAGAGAGGTAAATAAACTTGAATTTTGATATCGCCTTATGCGACTTTCGAGTCGGAAGTCGTGGGGTTTTTCTAAATTAGAGCTCTTGGGAAATGATCCATAAACGCATCGATCTTTCGCTTATTTTTCTTTCGAAGTAAAGCTCGTTAAGCATTTCTTTTTTCTTTGACGTATTCCAATTTTCTAAATTTTGTGTAGTTGTATTATTTAGAAGTTCGGCAATAAGGAAAAAAAGTAGGGGAAGCTGTTGTACCTTGGTCCTTTTGTACCTAGGGCTAATTTATTTTTTTTTATATCGTGACCCATAATTTTTGCGTTATTTCAAATGCCACATAGACAGACATTAACGTAAAGTTAGCAGCAGCTGGCCAATGTACAGTCAGCCAAAATACAAATCACCACCCCAGCAGCAACTTATCTTCTCACTCTTAAGTGCAATTGTTGTCATAAAAGTAATGCCGATAATATTTATAAAAAACACGCTAAAATGGTGGTAATTCATTGTTTATTATATTAGCACTACGAATGTAATCAATATCATATCACAAACAATTAGTTGTTAATTAATAGTACTGCATATTTGTAAACAGTTTCAAACTAATCCTGAAAAAAATTAATTTTATCTTTAAATAAAGTCGATTTATCTCAGTATTCATTTAAAATTAATAATAAAATTTAATAATTAGTATTAAAAAATTATTATGTATTTAGAAATTTACAAACTTAAGGCTAGAAAAGTAAAGAAAGAACATTAGGACCTCCACTAAATAAGGGTGACAGAAGAACCGGTAATTTCAACTTAAAAATAAATATGTTGGCTTAGTAAAGTTGAATATTTTTGTACCAATAGACTTCTGTTAACCATTCAATTGCTTGCCTGGAAAACCAGCGTTCTGCTAGGGTGGTGATTTTTAATTGGGTCGATTGTACTTTGTTAATGTATGAGATCAATTTGAAATTTTTAATGGAAAAAAAGTAATTCTTTTTATATTCTTTTTAATTAAATATCTTATTGATTTTTATTACCTAATAACAAATGACTCATCGTAATAGAAAGATTATTTATTAATGTTTGCATAGTAGTGGTCCGATTTTGGCACAGCCTAATCTTTAATTTTATTTTTGTGTTTAAACGCCAAGGCACGGTGTGTTGTACCTCGGTCACTGTCAATAAGTTGTACCTTGGTTCTAAGATCGACGGGTAATAAATAAAAATTTAAATATACCTTTGTTGTAAATCAATATTTTTTTATATTTTGCTTCAGGTAATGGGCCTCGCAAGTCTAACGAAAAATTTTAATTTTTGCAAAGTTAACCATTAAGTATGTGAAATTTTAGTATACGAGAAAAGTTTTGTTAATTTTTGAAACAATTTTAGTGTCATCTCAAAGAAGAACATTGGTAGTTCTTATAATCCAAAAATAAATATATAGATTTCATAGAACAATGGCTTTTATTTTGCTTAATGTGAATAGAGCCAAGGTACATCGCCTCTGTTGTACGCAGGCCATAGATCCACGAATTTTTAAATCTTATAGCAATTCGAGTAAACGGTTGGTAATGCTTTCAAATATTTTCTGATGAATGCCTTATTAGTGCCCCACTACGATGCAATTCATTTTATCAACAAATTGTTCTATATACAATTTAAAAAAAATTTCAAGTAAAAATAGGGCCAATGTACAACAAGTTTCCCTATAATTTTAATTGACCAAAAATGCGAATTAGTAAACACTTCAAAGTACACCTAAAAAAATATTTATCAGGATCGCTGCAGAAGAGCACCATGACAACTTATGAAAAAAAATAAAATCTATAACCTGTTTCAAACAAAAAATAAATCTAAAATACGACTTTTAATTTTTTGAGTTGAAGAATAGGAGATTAATATAAGCAAATCCAATAAATACGAGGATGTGCGCATTCGAGCGAAAAGTGGCACATTTCCGAGCGAGGGAGGCAAATGAAGCGCGACGCGGAGCGGCGCGCTTCATTTTCCCGAGATCGGAATGTGCCACTTTGAGCTCGAATGTGCGCACTCGGCTTTAAGCATGATTCGCAATAATTAATTTACTGTCTAAACAATTTTAACTACAAATTACAGTACTGCATTTAGGAGTTTATTTCAATTTTTAATTTTTGCACTAAATTTAATAAAAAAACAAAAATAGACAGATCGAATGAATGCGGAGAATGTGACCCTTTGAAAAATTAGTTAAAAATTTTTAATCGTTCTCTCTCACTCACTCTTATGAGATTATCGTATCTTTTCGCTCTCTCCCACTCATTGCTATGGTAAAAATACGTTTTTAAGCATAAAATCGATATTTACTAAACTACATTTAAATTTTCATTTTTATTTTTCCGAGATCGCAATGTGCCACTTTGAGCTCGAATGTGCACACTCGGTTGTAAGCACAATTACCAAGATCCCATTTTAACAAGAAAAAAATTGGTCACGTTAATTATACCCCACTTCGTACACGGAAGGTTAAGAGTGCGAAGTGTTAAACATTGTCAAAAAAGTTACTGCTGAGCTGACAATTTCCATTTTAAATTTAAAAAAAAATTACAAGTGAAAAAAGGGCCAAGGTACAATAGGTTCTCCTAACTGTTTTTTTTTTAAATTAATTTTAACGGCTTTCTCTACACAATTTGAATATTTCTGTTATTTCGTGCCGCCCTTAAGAAAATGGTGATGTTGCTTGGGAAATAGGACCGCATCTTTTTTCTTACTTCAAATTTTTGAGAAATAGAAGCTAAAGGCGATATATATATGGAAAAATTAATTGTTTATAAGAAAATTGTTTTTAAACGATATTTGGACATAATTTAATAAAACGAGGTCCCTATTTACAACAACCAAAGTTGGTGCCGAAACGGCGACAAATAATGGCCCAAAATTATTTTTGATTTCGCCAACGAAAAGTACGGAAAAAAGTGCCCCAAGAAAGTTTTTACACAATTAATTTATCTCAACTAATAAGAAAGTTGGGAAAAAAGTTTTCAGTGAAAAACCGCTTAGTTTGGGGGAAAACCCCACTTAAGTGGAAACTGTTTTACATTTAGTAATAGTTTTTATTAAATATCTCCGGTATTTTTAAATATTTTTCTAGACTGTTTGGTGTCGTTGGAATCGTAGGGAATTGGGCCTTTTAATAGGCACAAAAATAATTACAGAGCCTACTTGATGTAACAAAGTCGAAGTCGCAATTAAGGCTCGAGTAAAAATTAATATAAATAAATTCAAGAAATACGAGGATGTGCGCATTCGAGCGAAAAGTGGCACATTTCCGAGCGAGGGAGGCAAATGAAGCGCGACGCGGAGCGGCGCGCTTCATTTTCCCGAGATCGGAATGTGCCACTTTGAGCTCGAATGTGCGCACTCGGCTTTAAGCATGATTCACAATAATTAATTTACTGTCTAAACAATTTTAAGTACAAATTACAGGACTGCATTTAGGAGTTTATTTCAATTTGTAATTTTTGCACTAAATTTAATAAAAAAACAAAAATAGACAGATCAAATGAATGCGGAGGATGTGACCCTTCGAAAAATTAGTTAAAAAATTTTAATCGTTCTCTCTCACTCACTCTTATGAGATTATCGTATCTTTTCGCTCTCTCCCACTCATTGCTTCGGTAAAAATACGTTTTTAAGCATAAAATCGATATTTACTAAACTACATTTAAATTTTCATTTTCATTTTTCCGAGATCGGAATGTGCCACTTTGAGCTCGAATGTGCACACTCGATTTTAAGTACAATTACCAAGCGTCCCATTTTAGCAAGAAAAAAATTGGTCACGTTAGTTATGCTTCACTTCGTACACGGAAGGTTAAGAGTGCAAAGAGTTAAACGTTGTCAAATAAGTTGCTGCTGAGGTGCCAGTTTCCATTTTAAATTAAAAAAAAATTACAAGTGAGAAAAGGGCCAAGGTACAATAGGTTCCCCTAACTGCTTTTTTTTTAAATTAAATTTAATGGCTTTTTCTACACAATTTGAATATTTCTGTTATTTCGAGCCGCCCTTAAGAAATTTTAAAAATGGTAATGTGGCTTGAAAAATATGGCCACATCTTGTTTTTTCTTACTTAAAATTTTTGAGAAATAGATGCTAGAGGCGATTCTATATATAGAAAAATTAATTGTTTATGAAAGTTGTTTTTAAACGATATTTGAACATAATTTAATAAAACGAGGTCCCTATTTACAACAACCAAAGTTGGTGCCGAAACGGCGACAAATAATGGCCCAAAATTATTTTTGATTTCGCCAACGAAAAGTACGGAAAAAAGTGCCCCAAGAAAGTTTTTACACAATTAATTTATCTCAACTAATAAGAAAGTTGGCAAAAAGAGTTTTCAGTGAAAAACCGCTTAGTTTGGGGGAAAACCCCACTTAAGTGGAAACTGTTTTACATTTAGGAATGGTTTTTATTAAATATCTCCGACGTTTTTAAAGATTTTCCTAGACTGTTTGGTGTCGTTGGAATCGTAGGAATTGGGCCTTTTAATAGAGCACAAAAATAATTACAGAGCCTACTTGATTTAACAAAGTCGA
The DNA here is from genome assembly GCA_036325965.1 of Sinopyrophorus schimmeli. NCBI lineage: Eukaryota > Metazoa > Arthropoda > Insecta > Coleoptera > Elateridae > Sinopyrophorus > Sinopyrophorus schimmeli. The sequence continues at coordinate 170,015 of JARFIZ010000071.1, forward strand.
AGTCGCAATTAAGGCTCGAGTAAAAATTAATATAAATAAATTCAAGAAATACGAGGATGTGCGCATTCGAGCGAAAAGTGGCACATTTCCGAGCGAGGGAGGCAAATGAAGCGCGACGCGGAGCGGCGCGCTTCATTTTCCCGAGATCGGACATGTGCCACTTTGAGCTCGAATGTGCACACTCCGTTTTAAGCACGATTCACCATTTCCATGCGCCAAAAGAAGTATAACTTCAAAAAAAAATCCAAAACCAAATTTATTTGAATTTTACAGTTTTCAAATCGAAACCGAATTTTTCTTATTCGAATCCAAAACGGTGGAATTTTAAAGCCGGATTAATTATTCGTATTTATCTTTGGCAAACGAAAATCGCGGAAAAAAACGCTCGGATTCCACCTTTCCATTTTTTTTGCGCTAGCCTTCCACATTTAAAATTAAAATTATTCGAGCCCCGACCCAATTCGATCATTTTATTATCGAAGAAGAACAGCGTTAACCGGCTATTTTTAGCGTTTTCGCCCAAAAAAAAACAACGCGCGCAAAAAATCCAAGCTCGCCTCGATCTTTCTTCCGTCGAGGGGGCAAAAGTGGCGTTTATTTATCGCAACACCTCAGAGAAACGTCTTCCCTTTGATTAACGAGAGAGCGTAATAGAAGTGACAACGATGGAATAGGAGACAGGAAATTTGAGGAATTTATTACAATAATTAATTGTTCGGCTCTCCATTACGGCGTTTAATTTACATTACTTTAGCCGATCGAGATAAGTTTCGGGAGTAGTGCGTGAGCAATCCGAGCAAATTTCAAATCGGTTTAATTAATTGCCGAGTCATCTATAATAATTAATGCTAATTCGATCGCGCGCGCTTGCCGCTTCGTTCGGCGAATTTTGGCTTCGGCTGTTCCGCTTTAAAGCCCGCAGGTGTAATGCAAGTTTTCGAAGCGAAGTTTCTTTGCTGAGGGCGCTGCAATTTGCGAGCGTTACGAAAATTCCGAGCGCACGAGGGGAATAGTGAAATTTGTGGTGGGGGAACGGGTAGTCGACGATTTCTATTAAATTCTTTTTTTTTGTTTGCTATTTCTATCATTTACAATTTTGCTAGGTGTTAGGTCTTAATTTCAAAATATTTCGTCTTAAAAAAACTACCCCTGTCTAATAAGCAAGAAGTTTCACTTCTCTCGGGCGTAGAATCTACGCCCACACTTTTTATTTTGGTATGATAAAGCGATTAAAGAAATTAACGCAAAATCTATTTTGCATAATGCACGAAGTTATTGCGCAAATTCGAAATGCAATTTTAGAAAATGACTTATAAAAAAAAAGGGCATTACAACGGAACGTATTTAATGTAAAATCCCTTTTAAGCAGATTAAAATCGAAGTAAACAAATTAAACTAATGCAATTCGCAATTAGTGCATTTCTGGGCTAATAATTATATTTCAAAGGGACCTTTGCACAAAGGGAACTGCACGTCATAAACTAAAATTAATAACAAAAAGGACGGCGCGCTAATTTTAATGAGGTAACCAAACTCCTAAATGTAAAGGGCTTTATTGCATCCAACATTCGAGTATTATTATAGAATATTATTGTATTAAAAATTCGATATTAAATTTTCAAGTAGGTAACCCTTCATTATGGGCAATTCTCATTTTTTATTTGAAAAATCTGTCAAAAAATGAAAACGTTTTTCTAATAAAAGTGACGATGGATCTTAATAGTTTTGGTCTTTTTATTCAAAGAACAAATATTCACCGAGCTTGCAGCCCCCAATTTAGACAATTATAAGGGTTTGAAAAAATGTCGTCCATGGTAGTGACCTCATATCTTTAGATGTGACATTTCTTACATTAATGTAATCTATGGGGATAACATGTTACAAGGAGATGACTCTTTTTGGAAATAAATTTTACCATCCACTTTATTTACCTCAATTAAGAAATTAAAAAGTCACTTCCATGGACGATAAAAATTTATCCATGGAAGTGACTTTTTTTATTATGAATGTTAAGTTAATTGAGTAATTGATGGTAAAATTTATTTCTAAAAAGTGTCACATCCACGGATATGAGGCCACTACCATGGACATTTATTCAAACCCCTATAATTGTTTAAATTGGGGGCTGCAAGCTCGGTGAATATTTTTTCCATAAAGAAAAAGACCAAAATTATTAAGATCCATCGTTACTTTTATTAAAAAGACGTTTTCATTTTTTGACAGATTTTTTTAATAAAAAATGAGAATTACCCTTATACATTATACTATTTTGCAATATGGTGGCTGAAAAAAAGTTTTTAATAATAATAATAGTAAAATAAAAATGTTAAATCAAAACTAATCTGTACATAAGAGGGTGTCACACGAATAGGTACTGAAACTTAACCGAGTGATACCTGAACAATAAAAGTCTATATACAATAAAAAAAAATCTAAATAATTTATTAATTAATTGGTAACTTGTTATACATTTTTGGAAAGCCCTCGACAAGCTCTATCTGATTATAAAAAAAAATAATATTCTTCTATTTAAGATAAGCAAGTTGATACTATTTCCGGTTAAACCGGAGGTAATACAAAATATATATTTATGCCAGTACGTAGATCAAATATTTTTTTTGAAATGTTTATTAGTTTAGTAGTTATAAGCTTGTGCCACTTTAAACGAAACACCCGGTATGTATATTTCATTTGAATTAAGATGGAATTTCAATACTTTTATTCGTTTTTGAGACATGGAAACTGAAAAATAAAATGACCAGTTTATCCTATGGGAATTACTCGTATTAACCATTGCTGAAAAAGAAATAGTCCGATTGAAATTGGCTTTTTGCTAATTGAAATAGGATCAAAGAAATCCGCATTTCTTATCGAAATCGTCGACTTTGACTCTAAGTATAAGAGGCAATGCCCTCGGCCCTGCTCTTTTAAAACCTAATAACAGTCAAATTTTCAAAAATATTTTTTTGGGAGTTTTGATTTTAATAGGGCTTTTTACATACAGCCCCGAAATTAATTGTTTTGCATAGAGTGATTAATTTTTTTAAATCTAGCAACTTGCATCTATTTTTTTTCTATTTTATAAAGTCAAAACACAATCCTTTGATTTGACATTTTATTGTTAGAGGCAACCCAAAAAGATCAACTCTTTCAAAACAATTATTTAGATATCAACTCTATTTATGAAATTTATTATTTTATTATTAATTGTCTGCAATTTTTCTTTAATATGTTTTGAATTAGTAGGGTTGGACGAAAGTATGTTCCTTCGATGTCCTGAAAAATTTTATTTTTGACCGATTTTGGGTTTCAAAATGGAAGAGCCGATTTGCAGGTGCCTCGAAAATTTTATTACACTAAACCAACATAAGTTTCGACAAATATAAATCGACCGAAGGCTGGCGGTTATACCTCGCGTCGACGAGATAAATTGTCCTCTTAAAGAATTTCACCAAAATGCAATTCTCTTCGACTAACCACTTTTCAAGGGACGTATTGAAATTTGCCACCTTTGGAAAGCTTGCAGAACCTAAACATACACACACACAACACACACATACAGCCCCCTTGTTGGAAGTTTTAATGAAAAAAAGTCGATTGTAAAATCTAGACAAGATTAACTACAACACCCTTTGACATTCTAAATCAATTATTGAACCCCGAAGGGTTGAGAAAACGCGAACGAGAAAATCTTATAATGACTTTTTCTTCTTTTAAACCTTCGGGGAATTTAATTATTGTTAATTAATTTTTTTTTGTTCTGTTTTAAAGAACTCAATTCGAGAAAATGCGAGCTCTAAAACTTACTTTTATTTTTGTTTATTCGGTCTGCCGTTCTGTTTCTATTTAGGACATAAATGTTCGGGTCTATATGACCCATTAAGCAATATTTAGGAAATAAAATATAGCGATCAGCTGTACCCCTAATTATTATGTTTACCCTGATGATTTTTTTTTGTCGATCTTAAGCTCCCATAAACGGGTTTTTAGAATCTGAAAAGTTTTTAAAGATCCGTTCACAAATAACTGAGCCACGATTTTTCAAAATGAAAATTTAGAAAAAATAAAGTTGGACTTTTTGAACCCGTTTTCCTTGAAAATTTCAAATAGCACGCCTATGATTATTTGAGCCTATCCGAAGCCAAAAAGTCTGGCAAATTCGAATCTGTATAGTTTTTAAAGATCCGTCCACAAATAACGGCGCGACAATTTTTTTAACAAAAATTTCGTGCTACAAAATGAACCTAAAATTTTAACCCTTAATTACTCAAAAAATTAACATTACGTTCTATACCCATTTTGCACCTATCTTATAGAAAAAAGTCTCAAGATTTCGAATTCGAGTCGTTTTTAATGATGGTTTTGAAAATAACGGCGCTACGATCGATTTTTTGAGTCAAAGTGTATTTTTTTCGATTTATTTAGTTTTCTTGAAGACTTTTGGTGTTAAAGGGGGAGCAGGGAAGAATGACTTCCTGATATATCGGTTTAGGGTCCATAGGAACGTCCCGAAAAAATTTGAAGCAAATCCATTACCTAAAATTTTTTTTCCTCAAAAATACGCAAGGGGTTAATCCATATATTTTTCCGATTTTTGGCGATTTTGGGGGTTTTGAGTTAGAACCGGATTCCAACGCGTAGGGACTGGGAACGTTCAGAAATGAAAGGATTTGACGAAATTCAAAAAGACGGCGGAGTTAGAGCATTTTGAAAATTTAACATTTTAGCAAAATTTACATTTTGAAAGCTTCAAGGGCGTTTTTCTTTCAGATTTAACATTGGGCCCTATTAATTTTTTAAGCTGCTTATACGGTCAGATAAATGGGCTTTCAGAATCTAAAAAGTTTGTAAAGATCCGTTCACAAATAAGCGAGCTACGATTTTTGAAATTGGAAATTTAGAATAAAATAATTACAAGTCGGACTTTTCGAACGCGTTTTTCTCAAGAATTTCAAATGGCACGCCTATGGTTTTTTTAGCCTATCCAAAGCCAAAAAATCTGGCGAATCCGAATCTATATAGTTTTTAAAGGTCCGTCCACAAATAACTGCGCTCAATTTTTTTTAACGTAAACTCGTGTATTACAAAATTGAGTTTCAAACTTCAAGCTTAATTATACGAAAAATTAACATTGCGCTTTATGCGAATTTTGCACGTGTCTTATGGGCAAAAGTCCCAGAAATCCGAATCCGGGTCGTTTTTAATTATCAGACCAAAAATGAGGGCGCTAGGATCGTTTCTGTGCGCCAAAGTGTATTTTTTTCAATTTTTGAGTTTTAGCATAAAATAAATTAATTTAATTTGGTCGCGCCAAAGAAGTTTAACTTCTAACTCATCTAAATAAGTAAACGCACCGCTTTTTTTCTAAACTACAAAGGATTTACATTTTCATCGCTTCAGCGACTGGTAAACAAGAATTGACCCAACTCACTGTGGGTGGCAGCGGGCTTTTTTGACACTTTTGAAATAATCCGGACATGAAACCGAATTTAATAGCCTTTCATTTTTTTTCGAAATGTTCCAACTTTTTAATAACTCCCACGCAAAAAGCGGCTTTTGTATTTTTGCGATTCGACAATTAGCTTCTACTAAAATAAAATCCTGACGAAAGTCCATTATGGCATATTAGATTTTTAATAAAATTGCTCGGCATTATTTTGTACCTATGCTTTTAATAAACTGACCGGCGGATACTGCACATTTTGAAAAATAAAAAGGAAATGCACTCACCAAACGCTCATTACGTAGTACGGCGTCCAGCACACAAAAAAGACGAGGACGATAATGATTGTCATTTTCAGTGTACGTATTTTTGCTCTTCCCAGAAAACCCAAGCTCGATCTTCGTATTCTGTCTCCTGAAAAAAAAAGATTAAAAATAAAACATTATTAAAAAATTTCTCTAGAACAATATCAAAATTAAAGTTTTTGGATGCGCCTGTGTTATTCTACAAAAATTCTATTCCCTTTCTTCGTGAAATATGAGGAAGAATGTTTATACAGGACTTACATTGTTGCCTTAATTAATAAAAGTAATTACGACTATATTTTCTTTTAATTTGTGAGGTTTAAATTTCAACAAATGCAAAAGAGCGAATTATTTTTAAGGCTTCTATGTCTGTGTAAACGGATGCTTTTTGATTTTTTTACGGATAGACAATACGTCTAATATTATATTTCTTAAATTACAGGAGTGTATCTTCTCACCCCCCTTAAAGTGAAATGGTTTTTTAAATCGGTAATAATTAAATTTTAACGAATTTTAAAGTTAAAAGTATGTTCTGGGGCTTCTGTTTTAGGGAGACGCTTTTTGTAAATGTTTTTTAAGGGAAAATTAATTTTTTAATGAAGATCTAAAATCTCAGGGCCATAACTACATATAATATAAAATTACAATTTTTTAAGGCTTGTTATATTTAAATTTTCAACAAATTTTACGATTGGAAAAATTTTCCAAGATTTTAGCTTTAAGGGAGACTTCAATTATTTTTAGATAGCGAGGGCTTTAATTAATTTTTAGAAATTCAAAACGTAATTTAAAGCTACAATTTTTTTAATTTCAACAAATACAATTTGTGAGATTATTTTTAAGATTTAATAAAATTTCAGGACCGTATCAACATAAAATTTAAAGTTACACATTTTTAAATGTATGATGTTTGCATTTCGACGAATTGAAAATTTAAAAATCGTTTTCTAAGACTTGAGCTTCAGAAAAGCAGATCTTGATTATTTTTTTTGTTATAAAAAATATTCGAGGACTGTTCGCACAAAATCTAAAGCTACAAATTGGTTGAATTTTGACAAATTCGTTGTTTAAAAATACGTTTTCTGATTATTCTTTTAGTGCGGCACTCCTTGATTTTTTTTCTCTTATAAACAATTAAAACTTTTCATATTAAATTATATTTTTTATAAATTATTTATGCTACAATTAAAATTTATTTATTTGTACAAAAGGGGCCGCAAACCATTTTTTTGCATTAATGCATTTTGTGTTGTATTGTTTTATGAAATACACCCATTCCTTCGTTTACACGTTACTTGTGGTACACGGTTTATAAAAACAAAAATTTTCAAGAATGAAAACTATTTAAAATATACGTTTTTGCAAAAGATTCGGTTTCTGGTAGAAATACGGTTAAGTAACATTTATTTAAACAATTTTAAATAAATTAATTATTGTGAATCGTGCTTAAAATTGAGTGTGCCCATTCGAGCTCAAAGTGGCACATTCCGATCTACCGTGCAAATCCAGGAATAGGTGTACAGCGCAGTTGCGCCAAAATTAGATTTTTTTAAGGGAGGCGCAGTGAACGTAAAGTTTGGAAACCGCTGGCCTAATCAACAACTTTATTAAACAAATAGGTATTAGTTTTTAGTAAAAATTTGTAATGATCACGAATTTTTTGACATCAAAATGTCAAAAATAAATGTAAATAAATGCTTTTCAGACGGATGTCCAGTTAAGCACACAATAACCTTGGCCACTACTAAAAGGCTTCAAGTAGTCAAAAATATTTTTTTTGGGGTTTAGGGTTGAGCGAAGGTCACAAAAATGGGCAATTTGTAAGATTCTGAGGTCGTAACATGCAGAGGTAGTCCTGTAATTAAATATTATGTCCGTAAAATTTAATTCAAAATTTTATAAAAACCAAATTGAAAGCTTTGATTTTGAGTTTTTAAAGAATTATAGCTCTAAATTTTGTAGAATGGGCGATTCTAAGAAACACAAAAACTTCTATTAAAAAAAAACATTGTGCAAAATTTGATTTTGAAGAATTACATCTCGTGTGTTTAAAATCTAACTTAATAATAGAGTAGGTGCCTACAAACATTTATAAAAATCAAATTTAGATTTTTTTAAATTTTAATATTTGTATTTGGATCTGTTTTTTTTTTCTTAGAACTAAAAATAAACTAAATGTCAACATTCGATTTTGATCTTCAAACAATTTGATAAAAACGACAAAAATAACCATTTTTGGTTAAATCAAAATTATTAAATATCTTTTGACACCGTATATAAAATAAAAAATAAATTGTAATTTAGAAGCGCTTAAAACACTTTACAAAATAAAATAAAGAAATCAAGAAAACCGACGATGTGCACATTCGGCTTTAAGCACGATTCACAATAATCAATTTACTGTCTAAACAATTTTAAGTACAAATCACAAGACTGGATTTAGGAGTTCATTTCAATTTTTAATTTATTGCACTAAATTTAATAAAAAAACAAAAATAGACAGATCCAATGAATGCGGAGGATGTGCACATTCGAAAAATTAGTTAAAAAATTTTATTCGTTCTTTTTCACTCGCTCTTAAGAGATTATCGTATCTTTACGCTCTCTCCCACTCATTGCTATGGTAAAAATAAAATCGATATTTACTAAACTACATTGAAATTTTCCATTGGAAATAGCGAAATATAAATCACACAAATCTAATAAATGCGTAGATGTGCAAAAATTTATTTTTACACAAAAAATCTATACCATCAACAAGCCCCCTTCCCTCCAACTTAAATTTCACACTGCATTTTCGAAAGCTTTTGAACATCACAAAATTTCTAGACAAAAAATCAGTTTAATATAATTTTAATCGTTCCTTCTCATTTCCATTGATATGTTTGTCGTATCTTTTCGCTCTCTTCCACTCATTGCTATAGTAAATACGTTTTTCGAACATAAAGTCGATATTTACTAACCAATAGTATAGTACTTACCTCCCGTGGCGAGTATACAATTTTTTATCACACAGGGTTCGAAAGTTCAGTCAAAATTAAAATAATTAAATTTAATATTTCTAGGTTAGGTTGACAGGTGTCATTATTTGACTGTTTTCAATTAATTAATACATTTTGTTCAGTTTACAAGTCTCAAAACGCATACAGAGTCCAGGCGATAAGCCTCTGTAAGGGGTCTGGGGGTTCCCACCTTTAATTGTCGACTAAAAATAACGTTTTTTAAAATTAAATTTTTTAAAATAGATATTTATTTGATTCACATATATATGTTTACTAAAGAGTATATAATAATTGAACAAATTAAAAATTTACTTAATAAAAATTATTTTTAATAATTTTTAACTAATTGCAGTTAATATTAATAATTAATAATTTATTATTGTTAATAATTAATTGAGTTATTTTATAGTTTTTAAATATGATGCAAAGAGAGCCCATTGTTAAAGAGTCAATAAATACATTTTCGATTTTATATTCATTTGTACGTTTTTTAGCTGTTGACTTATTTTGGTAATTATTTTACACAGACTTTTCGATATTATAAAAAGGATTTCTCAATTAATCATTTAAAAATTTTTGATAACATATTTTGGTACATGAATAAAACAATTTTTTTTTTAAATAACAATTCAAATTGTTTTTTTCTTTAATTTAAAAAATAATACCTACAAGAAAAAAATTAAATATTCTTCAATTGAATCCTAAATTTAGAAAATAAATAATAATTTATTATAAGAAATTAAATAAGTAATATAGTGTTAAATTCCTTATTTAATTTGATTAATATTATTTATAATTCGTTGTTAAGTTACCTACGTGTTGTTTTTAGTAGGCACGCTTCAACCTCTTTTCGCGTACGTCAAAGTTTTGCACGTTACTTAACAACTACTTAATTACAATTAATAAAGTATTGTAACTAATATACTATAACAGGGACAAAATGTGGCACTTTCTTCCTGCAAAACAGGGTCCGAAAGTAAACTTTCGATCCCGGTGTGATAAATTTTTTTCGATTGAAAGAGCGTAGGATAAGGCAAACGAACTGAACAAATGCGAAGATGTGCGCATTCGAGCGAAAAGTGGCACATTTCCGAGCGAGGGAGGCAAATGAAGCGCGACGCGGAGCGGCGCGCTTCATTTTCCCGAGATCGGAATGTGCCACTTTGAGCTCGAATGTGCACACTCGGTTTTAAGCACGATTCACAATCATTTAAACCAATAAATTAGACAAAAAATCAGTTTAATACTTTTAATCGTTCCCTCTCACTTCCATTGACATGTTTGTCGTATCTTTTCGCTCTCTTGCACTCATTGCCATGGTAAATACGTTTTCGAACATAAAATCGATATTTACTAAGCTAAATATTTTTTTTCGTTTGAAAGAGCGTGGGATACAGCAAACAAACTGAACAAATGCGAAGATGTGCGCATTCGAGCGAAAAGTGGCACATTTCCGAGCGAGGGAGGCAAATGAAGCGCGACGCGGAGCGGCGCGCTTCATTTTCCCGAGATCGGAATGTGCCACTTTGAGCTCGAATGTGCACACTCCGTTTAAGCGTGATTCACAATCATTTAAACCAATAAATTAGACAAAAAATCAATTTAATAATTTTAATCGTTCCCTCTCACTTCCATTGACATGTTTGTCGTATCTTTTCGCTCTCTTGCACTCATTGCCATGGTAAATACGTTTTTCGAACATAAAATCGATATTTACTAAGCTAAATATTTTTTTTCGTTTGAAAGAGCGTGGGATACAGCAAAGAAACTGAACAAATGCGAAGATGTGCGCATTCGAGCGAAAAGTGGCACATTTCCGAGCGAGGGAGGCAAATGAAGCGCGACGCGGAGCGGCGCGCTTCATTTTCCCGAGATCGGAATGTGCCACTTTGAGCTCGAATGTGCACACTCCGTTTAAGCGTGATTCACAATCATTTAAACCAATAAATTAGACAAAAAATCAATTTAATACTTTTAATCGTTCCCTCTCACTTCCATTGACATGTTTGTCGTATCTTTTCGCTCTCTTGCACTCATTGCCATGGTAAATACGTTTTTCGAACATAAAATCGATATTTACTAAGCTAAATATTTTTTTTCGTTTGAAAGAGCGTGGGATACAGCAAAGAAACTGAACAAATGCGAAGATGTGCGCATTCGAGCGAAAAGTGGCACATTTCCGAGCGAGGGAGGCAAATGAAGCGCGACGCGGAGCGGCGCGCTTCATTTTCCCGAGATCGGAATGTGCCACTTTGAGCTCGAATGTCACACTCCGTTTAAGCGTGATTCACAATCATTTAAACCAATAAATTAGACAAAAAATCAATTTAATACTTTTAATCGTTCCCTCTCACTTCCATTGACATGTTTGTCGTATCTTTTCGCTCTCTTGCACTCATTGCCATGGTAAATACGTTTTTCGAACATAAAATCGATATTTACTAAGCTAAATATTTTTTTTCGTTTGAAAGAGCGTGGGATACAGCAAAGAAACTGAACAAATGCGAAGATGTGCGCATTCGAGCGAAAAGTGGCACATTTCCGAGCGAGGGAGGCAAATGAAGCGCGACGCGGAGCGGCGCGCTTCATTTTCCCGAGATCGGAATGTGCCACTTTGAGCTCGAATGTGCACACTCCGTTTAAGCGTGATTCACAATCATTTAAACCAATAAATTAGACAAAAAATCAATTTAATACTTTTAATCGTTCCCTCTCACTTCCATTGACATGTTTGTCGTATCTTTTCGCTCTCTTGCACTTATTGCCACGGTAAATACGTTTTTCGAACGTAAAATCGATATTTACTAAGCTAAATATTTTTTTTCGTTTGAAAGAGCGTGGGATACAGCAAAGAAACTGAACAAATGCGAAGATGTGCGCATTCGAGCGAAAAGTGGCACATTTCCGAGCGAGGGAGGCAAATGAAGCGCGACGCGGAGCGGCGCGCTTCATTTTCCCGAGATCGGAATGTGCCACTTTGAGCTCGAATGTGCACACTCGGTTTAAGGGTGATTCACAATAAATTAGACAAAAAATCAATTTAATAATTTTAATCGTTCCCTCTCACTTCCATTGACATGTTTGTCGTATCTTTTCGCTCTCTTGCACTCATTGCCATGGTAAATACGTTTTCGAACATAAAATCGATATTTACTAAGCTAAATATTTTTTCGTTTGAAAGAGCGTGGGATACAGCAAACAAACTGAACAAATGCGAAGATGCGCGCATTCGAGCGAAAAGTGGCACATTTCCGAGCGAGGGAGGCAAATGAAGCGCGACGCGGAGCGGCGCGCTTCATTTTCCCGAGATCGGAATGTGCCACTTTGAGCTCGAATGTGCACACTCGGTTTTAAGCACGATTCACAATCATTTAAACCAATAAATTAGACAAAAAATCAGTTTAATACTTTTAATCGTTCCCTCTCACTTCCATTGACATGTTTGTCGTATCTTTTCGCTCTCTTGCACTCATTGCCATGGTAAATACGTTTTTCGAACATAAAATCGATATTTACTAAGCTAAATATTTTTTTTCGTTTGAAAGAGCGTGGGATACAGCAAAGAAACTGAACAAATGCGAAGATGTGCGCATTCGAGCGAAAAGTGGCACATTTCCGAGCGAGGAGGCAAATGAAGCGCGACGCGGAGCGGCGCGCTTCATTTTCCCGAGATCGGAATGTGCCACTTTGAGCTCGAATGTGCACACTCCGTTTAAGCGTGATTCACAATCATTTAAACCAATAAATTAGACAAAAAATCAATTTAATACTTTTAATCGTTCCCTCTCACTTCCATTGACATGTTTGTCGTATCTTTTCGCTCTCTTGCACTTATTGCCACGGTAAATACGTTTTTCGAACGTAAAATCGATATTTACTAAGCTAAATATTTTTTTTCGTTTGAAAGAGCGTGGGATACAGCAAAGAAACTGAACAAATGCGAAGATGTGCGCATTCGAGCGAAAAGTGGCACATTTCCGAGCGAGGGAGGCAAATGAAGCGCGACGCGGAGCGGCGCGCTTCATTTTCCCGAGATCGGAATGTGCCACTTTGAGCTCGAATGTGCACACTCGGTTTAAGGGTGATTCACAATAAATTAGACAAAAAATCAATTTAATAATTTTAATCGTTCCCTCTCACTTCCATTGACATGTTTGTCGTATCTTTTCGCTCTCTTGCACTCATTGCCATGGTAAATACGTTTTTCGAACATAAAATCGATATTTACTAAGCTAAATATTTTTTCGTTTGAAAGAGCGTGGGATACAGCAAACAAACTGAACAAATGCGAAGATGGCGCATTCGAGCGAAAAGTGGCACATTTCCGAGCGAGGGAGGCAAATGAAGCGCGACGCGGAGCGGCGCGCTTCATTTTCCCGAGATCGGAATGTGCCACTTTGAGCTCGAATGTGCACACTCGGTTTAAGGGTGATTCACAATAAATTAGACAAAAAATCAATTTAATAATTTTAATCGTTCCCTCTCACTTCCATTGACATGTTTGTCGTATCTTTTCGCTCTCTTGCACTCATTGCCATGGTAAATACGTTTTTCGAACATAAAATCGATATTTACTAAGCTAAATATTTTTTTTCGTTTGAAAGAGCGTGGGATACAGCAAACAAACTGAACAAATGCGAAGATGCGCGCATTCGAGCGAAAAGTGGCACATTTCCGAGCGAGGGAGGCAAATGAAGCGCGACGCGGAGCGGCGCGCTTCATTTTCCCGAGATCGGAATGTGCCACTTTGAGCTCGAATGTGCACACTCGGTTTTAAGCACGATTCACAATCATTTAAACCAATAAATTAGACAAAAATCAATTTAATACTTTTAATCGTTCCTCTCACTTCCATTGACATGTTTGTCGTATCTTTTCGCTCTCTTGCACTCATTGCCATGGTAAATACGTTTTTCGAACATAAAATCGATATTTACTAAGCTAAATATTTTTTCGTTTGAAAGAGCGTGGATACAGCAAAGAAACTGAACAAATGCGAAGATGTGCGCATTCGAGCGAAAAGTGGCACATTTCCGAGCGAGGGAGGAAATGAAGCGCGACGCGGAGCGGCGCGCTTCATTTTCCGAGATCGGAATGTGCCACTTTGAGCTCGAATGTGCACACTCCGTTTAAGCGTGATTCACAATCATTTAAACCAATAAATTAGACAAAAATCAATTTAATACTTTTAATCGTTCCTCTCACTTCCATTGACATGTTTGTCGTATCTTTTCGCTCTCTTGCACTTATTGCCACGGTAAATACGTTTTTCGAACGTAAAATCGATATTTACTAAGCTAAATATTTTTTTTCGTTTGAAAGAGCGTGGGATACAGCAAAGAAACTGAACAAATGCGAAGATGTGCGCATTCGAGCGAAAAGTGGCACATTTCCGAGCGAGGAGAAATGAAGCGCGACGCGGAGCGGCGCGCTTCATTTTCCGAGATCGGAATGTGCCACTTTGAGCTCGAATGTGCACACTCGTTTAAGGGTGATTCACAATAAATTAGACAAAAATCAATTTAATAATTTTAATCGTTCCTCTCACTTCCATTGACATGTTTGTCGTATCTTTTCGCTCTCTTGCACTCATTGCCATGGTAAATACGTTTTTCGAACATAAAATCGATATTTACTAAGCTAAATATTTTTTCGTTTGAAAGAGCGTGGGATACAGCAAACAAACTGAACAAATGCGAAGATGCGCCATTCGAGCGAAAAGTGGCACATTTCCGAGCGAGATAAATGAAGCGCGACGCGGAGCGGCGCGCTTCATTTTCGCGAGATCGGAATGTGCCACTTTGACTCGAATGTGCACACTGGTTTTAAGCACGATTCACAATCATTTAAACCAATAAATCAGACAAAAAATCAATTTAATACTTTTAATCGTTCCCTCTCACTTCCATTGACATGTTTGTCGTATCTTTTCGCTCTCTTGCACTCATTGCCACGGTAAATACGTTTTTCGAACGTAAAATCGATATTTACTAAGCAAAATATTTTTTTTTTCATTTAACCCCCCCAGATCGATTTTTCATAAAACCCATAATAAATACCTCCGACGGTGTCCCGACTCCTTCGGAAAATTTCTGTCAAAATGGCGCCGTAGCAATAAATAATGACGATGAGCGGAAAAGCGTACATAACCAGCATTCCAAATAAAGTGTAAGTTAGTTCGTGCGTGTACGAAGGAAAAACGTTGTACGTAATACATTGTTCGTACCAAGTAATATTGGGATGGGTTTCCACGTGAAACACCAGCATCTGCAAGAAACGAGATTATAATGATAAAAATTTAAAAGGGAAGAAAAAATGGGCGAACTAATGCGGATATGATTGATGTCTTACCTGAGGTATACTGCAAACCGTCGAGCCCAGCCAAGCAGCTGTTAGCATAACTTTGCCTCTTCTGTCGACCCCCGTTAAATGTAATGGTTTTAAGACTGCGTAATATCTACGAACAGAAACACAAGTCAACATATTTCGCTTTGTTTCGAGCTCATTAGCAAATTGCGCTTGGCCTTTTTCCGCACTTTGTCTTGCTCGATTTTGCGCTTACAATTTGCGTTTGTTTGGATGTCGAGGTGTTTGATTGGTGAAACGTGGGTTTTTCAAATTTTTTGATCGATACTTCTTAATTAAAACCTGGTGGTTTGTGCCTCATTCGTTTATGATGGGATTTAAATCGTTATTTCTAACCGCACTAATTTATATATTGAATTGAATTTAAATTAAAAAAATGGGTCTCGCGAACAGTTGCAATTTTCGCTCGAATGTGCACGTACGTTGTTTTGTGTTTGGGAACATTGCTCGTTTCTTTTTAAATCCGGAAATTAATGTCAACAAATTCATTTAATACGAGGATGCGTTGATCTCTTAAAGATTAACCAATTTTTCCAATATCAAATTATTATCACGTTATTCGGCACTAAAAAATATTGACAAATAAAAAAAATTGATTTTATTTTGTTGATTTATATAACAACATTTCTTTTCCATATGTCAATCGGTTTGGGCACTTTTTTTTGGGTAATTAATACTGACATTGAATGTGCATAGAAATGTTTGCGAAATTTTGCAATAATAATGATGTTTGTGTTGTGCCGCTTTATTCAAAATTTTTCTAGAATCCGCAAAAATATCTCGTGTCTTTGTCATATATGTGCATAAAAAGAAATCATTTAGTCAAATACATATAATTACGAATCATAGTTGTGAATAAGTGTGATATGTGCCGCTTCGTAGTAATTGTAAAAGTACCGGGCGGCGTGGAGTCATGCTCTACGCCGCTCTACGGCCCTAAGCAATTGTATTTATCGTTTATTTGTAATATAAATAATATTATTTTGTTTTACTTTTCAATATGCAACCAACATTTGCAAAATAACTTTTCAAACGAGGAAATTGAAGTAGAATCAAACCAAAGTTTTTTTTAATCATTGCAATAGCATAAAGTTTTAATTAAACTACTAAAAGGATGTATCTATCATATAGAAAAATTAATTGTTTATGAAAGTTGTTTTTAAACGATATTTGAACATAATTTAATAAAACGAGGTCCCTATTTACAACAACCAAAGTTGGTGCCGAAACGGCGACAAATAATGGCCCAAAATTATTTTTGATTTCGCCAACGAAAAGTACGGAAAAAAGTGCCCCAAGAAAGTTTTTACACAATTAATTTATCTCAACTAATAAGAAAGTTGGCAAAAAGAGTTTTCAGTGAAAAACCGTTTAGTTTGGGGGAAAACCCCACTTAAGTGGAAACTGTTTTACATTTAGGAATGGTTTTTATTAAATATCTCCGACGTTTTTAAAGATTTTCCTAGACTGTTTGGTGTCGTTCGAATCGTAGGGAATTGGGCCTTTTAATGGGCACGAAAATTAATACAGAGCCTACTTGATTTAACGAAGTCGAAGTCGCAATTAAGGCTCGAGTAAAAATTAATATAAATAAATTCAAGAAATACGAGGATGTGCGCATTCGAGCGAAAAGTGGCACATTTCCGAGCGAGGAGGCAAATGAAGCGCGACGCGGAGCGGCGCGCTTCATTTTCGAGATCGGACATGTGCCACTTTGAGCTCGAATGTGCACCTCAACCTTTTAAGCACGATTCACCATTTCCATGCGCCAAAAGAAGTATAACTTCAAAAAAATCCAAAACCAAATTTATTTGAATTTTTACAGTTTTCAAATCGAAACCGAATTTTTCTTATTCGAATCCAAAACGGTGGAATTTTAAAGCCGGATTAATTATTCGTATTTATCTTTGGCAAACGAAAATCGCGGAAAAAAACGCTCGGATTCCACCTTTCCATTTTTTTTGCGCTAGCCTTCCACATTTAAAATTAAAATTATTCGAGCCCCGACCCAATTCGATCATTTTATTATCGAAGAAGAACAGCGTTATCCGGCTATTTTTAGCGTTTTCGCCCAAAAAAAACAACGCGCGCAAAAAATCCAAGCTCGCCTCGATCTTTCTTCCGTCGAGGGGGCAAAAGTGGCGTTTATTTATCGCAACACCTCAGAGAAACGTCTTCCCTTTGATTAACGAGAGAGCGTAATAGAAGTGACAACGATGGAATAGGAGACAGGAAATTTGAGGAATTTATTACAATAATTAATTGTTCGGCTCTCCATTACGGCGTTTAATTTACATTACTTTAGCCGATCGAGATAAGTTTCGGGAGTAGTGCGTGAGCAATCCGAGCAAATTTCAAATCGGTTTAATTAATTGCCGAGTCATCTATAATAATTAATGCTAATTCGATCGCGCGCGCTTGCCGCTTCGTTCGGCGAATTTTGGCTTCTGTTCCGCTTTAAAGCCCGCAGGTGTAATGCAAGTTTTCGAAGCGAAGTTTCTTTGCTGAGGGCGCTGCAATTTGCGAGCGTTACGAAAATTCCGAGCGCACGAGGGGAATGGTGAAATTTGTGGTGGGGGAACGGGTAGTCGACGATTTCTATTAAATTCTTTTTTTTTGTTTGCTATTTCTATCATTTACAATTTTGCTAGGTGTTAGGTCTTAATTTCAAAATATTTCGTTTTAAAAACACTACCCCTGTCTAATAAGCAAGAAGTTTCACTTCTCTCGGGCGTAGAATCTACGCCCACACTTTTTATTTTGGTATGATAAAGCGATTAAAGAAATTAACGCAAAATCTATTTTGCATAATGCACGAAGTTATTGCGCAAATTCGAAATGCAATTTTAGAAAATGACTTATAAAAAAAAAGGGCATTACAACGGAACGTATTTAATGTAAAATCCCTTTTAAGCAGATTAAAATCGAAGTAAACAAATTAAACTAATGCAATTCGCAATTAGTGCATTTCTGGGCTAATAATTATATTTCAAAGGGACCTTTGCACAAAGGGAACTGCACGTCATAAACTAAAATTAATAACAAAAAGGACGGCGCGCTAATTTTAATGAGGTAACCAAACTCCTAAATGTAAAGGGCTTTATTGCATCCAACATTCGAGTATTATTATAGAATATTATTGTATTAAAATTCGATATTAAATTTTCAAGTAGGTAACCTTCATTATGGGCAATTCTCATTTTTATTTGAAAATCTGTCAAAAATGAAAACGTTTTTCTAATAAAAGTGACGATGGATCTTAATAGTTTTGGTCTTTTTATTCAAAGAACAAATATTTACCGAGCTTGCAGCCCCCAATTTAGACAATTATAGGGGTTTGAAAAAATGTCGTCCATGGTAGTGACCTCATATCCTTGGATGTGACATTCCTTACATTAATGTAATCTATGGGGATAACATGTTACAAGGAGATGACTCTTTTTGGAAATAAATTTTACCATCAACTTTATTTACCTCAATTAAAAAATTAAAAAGTCACTTCCATGGACGATAAAAATTTATCCATCGAAGTGACTTTTTTTATTATGAATGTTAAGTTAATTGAGTAATTGATGGTAAAATTTATTTCTAAAAAGTGTCACATCCACGGATATGAGGCCACTACCATGGACATTTATTCAAACCCCTATAATTGTTTAAATTGGGGGCTGTAAGCTCGGTGAATATTTTTTCCATAAAGAAAAAGACCAAAATTATTAAGATCCATCGTTACTTTTATTAAAAAGACGTTTTCATTTTTTGACAGATTTTTTTAATAAAAAATGAGAATTACCCTTATACATTATACTATTTTGCAATATGGTGGCTGAAAAAAAGTTTTTAATATTAATAATAGTAAAATAAAAATGTTAAATCAAAACTAATCTGTACATAAGAGGGTGTCACACGAATAGGTACTGAAACTTAACCGCGTGATACCTGAACAATAAAAGTCTATATACAATTAAAAAAAAATCTAAATAATTTATTAATTAATTGGTAACTTGTTATACATTTTTGGAAAGCCCTCGACAAGCTCTACCTAATTATAAAAAAAATTAATATTCTTCTATTTAAGATAAGCAAGTTGATACTATTTCCGGTTAAACCGGAGGTAATACAATATATATATATATATATATATGCCAGTACGTAGATCAAATATTTTTTTTTAAAATGTTTATTAGTTTAGTAGTTGTAAGCTTGTGCCACTTTAAACGAAACACCCGGTATGTATATTTCATTTGAATTAAGATGGAATTTCAATACTTTTATTCGTTTTTGAGACATGGAAACTGAAAAATAAAATGACCAGTTTATCCTATGGGAATTACTCGTATTAACCATTGCTGAAAAAGAAATAGTCCGATTGAAATTGGCGTTTTGCTAATTGAAATAGGATCAAAGAAATTCGCATTTCTTATCGAAATCGTCGACTTTGACTCTAAGTATAAGAGGCAATGCCCTCGGCCCTGCTCTTTAAAACCTAATAACAGTCAAATTTTCAAAAATATTTTTTGGGAGTTTTGATTTTAATAGGGCTTTTACATACAGCCCGAAATTAATTGTTTTGCATAGAGTGATTAATTTTTAAATCTAGCAACTTGCATCTATTTTTTCTATTTTATAAAGTCAAACACAATCCTTTGATTTGACATTTTATTGTTAGAGGCAACCCAAAAGATCAACTCTTTCAAAACAATTATTTAGATATCAACTCTATTTATGAAATTTATTATTTTATTATTAATTGTCTGCAATTTTTCTTTAATATGTTTTGAATTAGTAGGGTTGGACGAAAGTATGTTCCTTCGATGTCCTGAAAAATTTTATTTTTGACCGATTTTGGGTTTCAAAATGGAAGAGCCGATTTGCAGGTGCCTCGAAAATTTTATTACACTAAACCAACATAAGTTTCGACAAATATAAATCGACCGAAGGCTGGCGGTTATACCGCGTCGACGAGATAAATTGTCCTCTTAAAGAATTTCACCAAAATGCAATTCTCTTCGACTAACCACTTTTCAAGGGACGTATTGAAATTTGCCACCTTTGGAAAGCTTGCAGAACCTAAACACACACACACACAACACACACATACAGCCCCCTTGTTGGAAGTTTTAATGAAAAAAAGTCGATTGTAAAATCTAGACAAGATTAACTACAACACCCTTTGACATTCTAAATCAATTATTGAACCCCGAAGGGTTGAGAAAACGCGAACGAGAAAATCTTATAATGACTTTTTCTTCTTTTAAATCTTCGGGGAATTTAATTATTGTTAATTAATTTTTTTTTGTTCTGTTTTAAAGAACTCAATTCGAGAAAATGCGAGCTCTAAAACTTACTTTTATATTTTGTTTATTCGGTCTGCCGTTCTGTTTCTATTTAGGACATAAATGTTCGGGTCTATATGACCCATTAAGCAATATTTAGGAAATAAAATATAGCGATCAGCTGTACCCCTAATTATTATGTTTACCCTGATGATTTTTTGTCGATCTTAAGCTCCCATAAACGGGTTTAGAATCTGAAAAGTTTTAAAGATCCGTTCACAAATAACTGAGCCACGATTTTTCAAAATGAAAATTTAGAAAAATAAAGTTGGACTTTTGAACCCGTTTTCCTTGAAAATTTCAAATAGCACGCCTATGATTATTTGAGCCTATCCGAAGCCAAAAGTCTGGCAAATTCGAATCTGTATAGTTTTAAAGATCCGTCCACAAATAACGGCGCGACAATTTTTAACAAAATTTCGTGCTACAAAATGAACCTAAAATTTTAACCCTTAATTACTCAAAAATTAACATTATGTTCTATACCGATTTTGCACCTATCTTATAGAAAAAGTCTCAAGATTTTCAATTCGAGTCGTTTTTAATGATGGTTTCGAAAATAACGGCGCTACGATCGATTTTTTGAGTCAAAGTGTATTTTTTTTATTTATTTAGTTTTCTCGAAGACTTTTGGTGTTAAAGGGGAGCAGGGAAGAATGACTTCCTGATATATCGGTTTAGGGTCCATAGGAACGTCCCGAAAATTTGAAGCAAATCCATTACCTAAAATTTTTTTCCTCAAAATACGCAAGGTTAATCCATATATTTTTCAGATTTTTGGCGATTTTGGGGTTTTGAGTTAGAACCGGATTCCAACGCGTAGGGACTGGGAACGTTCAGAAATGAAAGGATTTGACGAAATTCAAAAGACGGCGGAGTTAGAGCATTTTGAAAATTTAACATTTTAGCAAAATTTACATTTTGAAAGCTTCAAGGCGTTTTCTTCAGATTTAACATTGGGCCCTATTAATTTTTAAGCTGCTTATACGGTCAGATAAATGGGCTTTCATAATCTGAAAAGTTTGTAAAGATCCGTTAACAAATAACCGAGCTACGATTTTTCAAAATAGAAATTTAGACAAAAATAATTACAAGTCGGACTCTTCGAACGCGTTTTCTCGAGAATTTCAAATGGCACGCCTATGGTTTTTTTAGCCTATCCGAAGCCAAAAAGTCTGGCAAATCCAAATCTGTATAGTTTTTAAAGATCCGTCTACAAATAACTGCGCTCAATTTTTTTTAACGTAACCTTGTGTACTACAAAATTGAGTTTCAAATTTCAACCCTTAATTACTCGAAAATTAACATTGCGCTTTATGCGAATTTTGCACGTGTCTTATGGGCAAAAGTCCCAGAAATCCGAATCCAGGTCGTTTTAATTACGCGTTTGTCGTATCTTTTCGCTCTCTCCCACTCATTGCTACGGTAAATACGTTTCTCGAAGATAGAATCGATATGTACTAATCTAAATTTAATTTTTTTGATTTGAAAGAGCGAAGAATAAAAAAGAAATCCGAAAAATACCAAGTATGCGCGCATTCGAGCGAAAAGTGGCACATTACCGAGCGAGGGAGGCAAATGAAGCGCGACGCGGAGCGGCGCGCTTCATTTTCCCGAGATCGGAATGTGCCACTTTGAGCTCGAATGCGCGCACTCGGCTTTAAAGCACGATTCACAATACTTAATTTACTTTCTAAATAATTTTAAGTACAAATTATAAAACTGTATTTAGGAGTTTATTTAAATTTTTAATTTATTGCACTAAATTTAATAAAAAAACAAAATAGACAGATCCAATGAATGCGGGATATGTGCACATTCGAAAAATGAAATAAAAAATTTTAATCGTTCCCTCTCACTCAGACATATGAGATTCTCGTATCTTTTCGCTCTCTCCCACTCATTGCTATAGTAAAAATATGTTTTTAAACGTAAAATCGATATTTATTAAGATACATTTAAATTTTTATTCGAAATAGCAAAAGTTAATTTACACAAATCTAATAAATGCGTAGATGTGCGCATTCGAGCGAAAAGTGGCACATTTCCGAGCGAGGGAGGCAAATGAAGCGCGACGCGGAGCGGCGCGCTTCATTTTCCCGAGATCGGAATGTGCCACTTTGAGCTCGAATGCGCGCACTCGGCTTTAAAGCACGATTCACAATAATTAATTTACTTTCTAAATAATTTTAAGTACAAATTATAAAACTGTATTTAGGAGTTTATTTAAATTTTTAATTTATTGCACTAAATTTAATAAAAAAAACAAAAATAGACAGATCCAATGAATGCGGGATATGTGCACATTCGAAAAATGAATTAAAAATTTTAATCGTTCCCTCTCACTCAGACATATGAGATTCTCGTATCTTTTCGCTCTCTCCCACTCATTGCTATAGTAAAAATATGTTTTTAAACGTAAAATCGATATTTATTAAGATACATTTAAATTTTTTATTCGAAATAGCAAAACTTAAATTACACAAATCTAATAAATGCGTAGATGTGCGCATTCGAGCGAAAAGTGGCACATTTCCGAGCGAGGGAGGCAAATGAAGCGCGACGCGGAGCGGCGCGCTTCATTTTCCCGAGATCGGAATGTGCCACTTTGAGCTCGAATGCGCACACTCGGTTTTAAGCACGTTTCACAATAATTTAGGCCGGAAAATTACACGAAAAATTAATTAAACAATTTTAATCGTTCTCTCTCGCTTGCACGCACGAGTTTGTCGTATCTTTCGCTCGCTTCCACTCATTGCTATGGTAAATACGTTTCTCGAACACAAAATTAATTTTTTTGAGTTAAAAGGGCAAATCAAAAAATCACTAAACTAATTTTTCGTGTAATTTTTGCCCTTGGCTCATAAAATTTGACTCTCGACGCGCCAAAAGAAGTTCTACTTCGAAAAATTCATAACTAGTCGAAAAGAATACGTAACACAACCGAAAAAAGTTTAGGCAAACTTCCGAAATAGAAACATTTCCAATTTGGAAGTAAAATTAGTAAGCACTAGGTTGAACGTTAAAAGTTCTAAACGACAAAAATAGAATTGCAAATTTTTAAATTCGACGTCTATCGATTCGATATTTTCCTTTGACTTCGTCGCATAATTTTCGCGAAAAAAATACCCATTTTTTTTGGTTAAGAAACGACATAAAAATTGATCAAACGAGATGGAAACTGCGTGTGCTTTCAAAAATAACGATATTGATTTCCTTTTCTTTCCAATTAAAGGAGAAGGCTTGTGTATACAGGGTGTCCGAAATTGAGTATGCTACACATGGGAATTTTTGCCAAAATTGGCGTACTAAAAGTAATTATGCAATGATTACGATAATTTAACAAGTTTTCTCGTTCGATTTGTAAATACAGTCGAACCTGGATAAGCCGAACTTTTAACAACTCCAATTTTTTTTAGTTTCTTTTCGACTTCGACTTATCGAGGTTTGACTGTAGTCTAAATCGAAATTTTTATTTTTTAACGAAGCCCTAGAAATTTTCGCTGCTTTGCGCTTTATTAATTTTTTTAGCGTAAAACTAATTGATCTATCAAAAATCCAAAATCGTACTTTTCTAAAGACAGACGTTTTCTATCTCAAAAAAAATTCTTATTTTTGCAAATACAATGGACGGGACGGCATTTCCATTTAAAATACATTGAACGAAATTTGGTGATTTACACTGTTAAAAAAAATGGAACAGACGTAGTTCGCATTATTTTTATTATTTTTTTAAATAAAATTAATTATTACGTACCTATCCATGCTGATGCAGACGAGAATAAAACTGGACAAATAGAGGCCGAACATGCGGAAAAAGGCCATTATCCTGCACATGGCGTCGCCCCCTTTCCAGGACACGGTGGCCGCCCATCCGATCTCCAAAGGCATCATCAAGAAGGTGACCTAAAAGTATTTTATTTTTAAATTAATTGGCCATTAAATACTTTTTTTTCTCCTACCACACGGTAAATCTTTGTTTCGACTAACGATGAGAAATTGTACGAAAGCAAAACTCAATATTTTGTCTAAATCAAGCAGGATCGTTTAATTCTTCCGCAAATTGTTACAAAACAATTTGGTTTTGGGCACCGCTTTGTGTACTTAAAATTAATTTAAAAAAAATTAATTAACGCAAATAAAAGCGACGTACAAAAATTTCGGACTTAATTAATTTAAACAAAGGCGGCGATTAAATTTTTAAATGTTAGAAGGTTGGCAACACGTTCGAAACTGCTTCGTCTTTTGTCGAATAATAATTGGCAATAAATGCGTAACAGCTAAAACCACTAAAATCGGTCCTTGCAAAATTTATCAAAATCAAGAAAGAATTATATCCGAGCAATTAATCTTCGGGATCATTTTTCGTTCGGGAATTGCGCACGAGATGGCGGCAGTTGTCTCGCGGCACACTTTATTTTTTACTTGACGACTTTTGCGGTGTCAAGTTTTTTTTTAAATTATAAAATAATAGAAATCCTAAAGGAATAATTGCGCTTAAAATTTTTAATTTATTCAATTAATGATTGGATTACCTATCGAACATTTTTAGGACCCCCAGCAATTTAATGCAAAGTCAAAATCCGTCCAATTAACGGCCTTTAAAAAAAAAAGTATTAATATTTTGCCGCAATGCACCAGCGATAAATGCGACGTCGTCCTCACCTATTCGATTAAAACGTAATTTAACTCAAAATTGTTTAATATCCTGTTTTAAAAATGGCAGGAAGTAAAACTTGGAATGATATTAAAAGCGAGCCAGAAGAAACAATTAAATATTAAAGAAGTCGAATAATTAATGAATCGGGACGATGCAATGTTGAATGCAACCTTTTATCAATTTCCCATGTAAAAATATTTTAAAACCCGGGAGGGGTAACAGCTAAATTTTTCAAAAATGAATTTTTTTCTTCTTAATGGGGTCTTTTACATACGGTCTTATGTTTATTTTATTTTTAATCGAAATCGATTTTTTTCATAGAATAATTAATTTATTTAAACGTAGTATGTGCACATTTTGAAGTGAAGCTTCTTTGGTGCGGGGTCTACAATTTGCGAACGTTACGAAAATTTCGAGCGCACGAGGGAATAGTTGGGCCATTAGAGGGTGATTAATAAAATTAAAAAAATAGTACTATTACTAGATTTATTCTTAGAAAAAGTGCTTGTTACAAATATCTAAAGAAAAAATATTTTTATTTGATTTTTTTTATATTGTAAAGCTGGCACTACGACAACAAATTCGCTTTATTGGGAATCACCTCTTTCATCGGAATAAAGTTGGTATTAATTGCGATCATAATTATTTCACTTTGTGCGCCACTGTCCTATACGCCAAAGATGCTTGTGCGCAATTCGCCCATACATTACGCTTATTTGAAAATTTTTCTGGTCGCGGCGCGCAGTTGACTCACGGCATAACTATCGTCAATAATAATACCCCTTGTGGTATCCCCAAAAAATTTCTTTACGTCTGGCTGTCGCAAAAAATTATATTTTTGGTCGTTTTTGATTTATAAAATGGGATAGCCGTGAACACAAAAACTTTATGAACAAATTTTCTTCATACAAAATGGGCGTAGCAGTATTTTCAGGGGATTAAATTGAAACTATCTTCTTTTTAAACGAAACTATTTAGAAGTAGACCAAATCCGATCCAAATATGACCGATTGAAAATTTAATACAGATTAAGCTTGTCTCGCACAGAGCTAACTAAAATATTAGATGGTCAACGAGAGTTATTGCAAACGTGCCCGCAGTTTATTTGGCTTTAAATATAAAAAGATTAGTTCTACAGAAAGCGCAAGCGGAGAAACATAAAACATCGTTTCGCAGGCGAATTTTCCGGCGATTTTTCCAAATCTCGTAATGCAAAATCAAGTCGTTTTAATTATTTTTAACGATTAATCAATTTTCAAATATCAAAATATTCTCACATATTATTCGGCACTAAAAAATATTAATAAATAAAAAAATTGAAATTTTTTTCTGTAGATTTACATAATAACGTTTCTCTCGCACACGTCAATCAGTTTGGGCACTTTTTTTTGGGTAATTAATATGACATTGAATATGCTTAGAAATGTTTTCGAAATTTTCCAATAATAATAATGTTTGTGTTGTGCCGCTTTATTCAAAATTTTCAGAAGCATAAATCCACAAAAATAACTTGTGTCTATGTGCATAAAAATAAATGATTTAGTCAAATACATATAATTATAAATGCTAGTTGTGAATGAGTGTGCTATGTGCCGCTTCGTAGTAATTGTAAAAGTACCGGGCGGCATGGAATCATGCTCTACGCTGCTCTACGGCTCTAAGCAATCGTATTTCTCTTTTACTTGTAACATAAATAATATTATTTTGTTTTACTTTTTAATATGCAACCAACATTTGCAAAATAAC
The DNA here is from genome assembly GCA_036325965.1 of Sinopyrophorus schimmeli. Lineage (NCBI taxonomy): Eukaryota > Metazoa > Arthropoda > Insecta > Coleoptera > Elateridae > Sinopyrophorus > Sinopyrophorus schimmeli. The sequence continues at coordinate 196,873 of JARFIZ010000071.1, forward strand.
TTTTCAAATGAGGAAATCGAAGTAGAATCAAACCAATTTTTTTTTTAATCATCGCAATAGCATAATGTTTTAATTAAACTACTAAAAGGATGTATCTATCATACATAAATATGATTCGTTTCCGATGTATAATTATTAAAAGTAAGCATTTTTAAAAAATGAGTAAAAAACTTAGTTTTTTGAACATGAAATTAATATAACTAAATAACGCCTCGTTAAAAAATTTTGGAATTATTCATGGACGTGTAAAAATTAATTGTCTATAATACCAATTTAGTTTGGTTGAAATGTATTGGGTATTTTTTGAAATCTGAGCTTTCACATTGAAGTGACAATACTTTTTACTTCGATAGTAGTAACTGAACTTCTTTTTTTCTTTTATTTAGCAAATTCAAAATGCAACAAAAAAAAGGCAATTTTAAATTGTTTCTATTAATGCCAGATAGGCTTAATTGATTCGGTCGAAGAATTACTGCAAAGTATTGGAAAACAAACTTGCATTATTTTATTCGCTTATTAATGTTAGTTAATTTTTTTAATTAGGACCCAACGGAGCTTACCGAAAATTTTTTAATGGGTTTTTAAATAACGCCATTAATAAAAATAAACGCTATAATTTTTTTTGAACATAAATTTTTTTACTGAGACTAAATTTAGTTCGAAAGAGAGAAGATTAACGTAGACAAATTCAATGAATACGAAGATGCGCGCATTCGAACGAAAAGTGGCACATTTCCGAGCGAGGGAGGCAAATGAAGCGCGACGCGGAGCGGCGCGCTTCATTTTCCCGAGATCGGAATGTGCCACTTTGAGCTCGAATGTGCGCACTCGGTTTTAAGCACGATTCACGATAATTTAGCCCAAAAAATTAATTAAATAATTTTAATCGTTCCCTCTCGCTCGCGCTTGCGATATTTTTGTATCTTTTCGCTCGCTCCCACTCATTGCTATGGTAAAACATTGTTCAAACATAAAATCGATACCTACTAGACTGAATTTCAATTTTAGATTTGAAAAAGAGAAGATTAATATACACAAATGTAATAAATACAAAGATGTGCGCATTCGAGCGAAAAGTGGCACATGTCCGAGCGAGGGAGGCAAATGAAGCGCGACGCGGAGCGGCGCGCTTTATTTTCCCGAGATCGGAATGTGCCACTTTGAGCTCGAATGTGCGCACTCGATTTTAAGCACGATTCACGATAATTTGGCCCAAAAAATTAATTAAATAATTTTAATCGTTCCCTCTCGCTTGCACTTGCGATGTTTTCGTATCTTCTCGCTCCCTTTCACTCATTGCTATGGTAAATACATTGTTCAAACATAAAATCGATATCTACTAATTTACTTTCTTAGACGGCTAACTTCACACTGTCGAATTGTTTGGTTGTACGCTCTTAACGCGCCAATAGAAGTACAACGTCGAAAGCGGACGACTTCCCGTTGCGAATTTTTGATTAAAATGAATATTTGAGAAGCATTTCTGGGGCGCGCCTAAATCAACACCTGCGCTATTGAGTGGCCCCCGAAATATTTCATCATTTATCAAAGGCGGCTTGTTCAAATTTGTGCGACGAGACGCTAACATTTCGGAATGACTGTAGGACATCCATTATAGCAAACCCGATATCTGTGTGTAGAACCCTTTTCAAAGTAATAATCCCGGAATTTAACAGTTAAAGTTTGTATAGACTGTTTTTTCCTCCACTTTTGATCGAAATTGTCTTTGCCGCCCATGTTCGCTCGCAAATTCTACAAATATTGGTTTGAAGCTCGTAGATCGCCGTATTGATCAAAATCAAATAATATGCGGTCGAAAGCTTGGGGAAAAAATAAAATTCTTACGAATTAAAATTTAAAATTAAAATTATTAAGTTAGTTTTTAAAATTGCTAATTGAAAAATTAATGTGCCAACAGAACTGTAATTTTTAGGAAAATGCACACTTGTTGCTAGATGGTTTCTGCCAAAAATGTTTTTGCGCGATTCTTCTTTTTAATTTAGTCATTAATTTGCTCGCATTTTGGCTCGATAATTTTGGAGCAAAACATTATAGCCTGGCCTTTATTTTGTCGAAATTATTTTTTTTGTCATGGAACAATTAGTTTTATTAAACCGACTAAGGTAAAAGACCCCCTATAGCCGATCGTTTTTTTTTAATTAAAAAGGGTAAAATAAATTTTACAAAATTTTATAAATTATTCCTTTGTCCTGGACGAATGAATTAATCAGTCATTCACTAGACCGTACCCGGTCATTCATTAGACGAAAGTGCTGATTTAGTGGAGCTTCATTTTATGCCCAAATTGCGATCATTTCATTAATTTATAAACCAAAAAAATATGTCAGGCATTTAAACGCCCAAAATAAGGATGTAAAATATTTCCGTTCGAAAAGGAAAAAAACAACACGAAAGAGCTTAAAGCTTGTAATAACGTTGAAATAAAACTGACAAATTGTGAGTGCTTTCTTGCCGAGAAAACTTTTTTGTGTAAGTGTAATGATCGTTTACGTTTAAATAATGGCTGCCATCTTAGCGTGAAGAGATTGTATATTTTAACTTTTTCGAGAGTTCCGTCAAAGATTTTTCAATGGCACACGCTAAAGACCCTCAAAAACGCGCGCGTTTTTTTTTAAAATGACTCGTTTCGTCAGATTTATCGAAAAATTTAAAACGTTTTTCTAGAAATAATAATAATAATAAATGGCCCTAACTTCGTTCACTTTTCATTGTTGCCAATTGAAAGCCACGCCATTTTTATTGAAAAATAGAAATGGAAGTCGTCGAGAGTAGATTTAAAAATAAAACTTTTGAAGTGAAGCTTCTTTGCTGAGGGGGCTACGATTTTCGACCGTTACAAAGCTTCCGATGGCGTGAGGGGAATAGTTAGGTACGTGATGGAGGGGGGCGCTTCATTTTCCCGAGATTCGAATGTGCGCACTCGGTTTGGAGCACGATTCACAAGAATTTATTTACTGTCGCGGACGGCTAACTTCAACTGCCGCCATTTTGATGGCTGTGCGCGCGCAACTTGCGTCGCCTGCTAAAATTTCGCTCTCGACGCGCCAAATGAAGCAAAACTTTATTCAAAAGTTTTATCTATACCCGGAAATTTTTTTTTTTTATATAATTATATAAAATTATATATAAATCATCATATACAATTATATACGAATTTTGGCGCGATATAATTTTATCTAGTTTTATATAATTTTACATAATTCTATAAAATTTTATATAAATGATTATGTATAATTTTACATAATTATATGAAATTATATATAAATATAAAAAACAAATTTTATATAATAATTCCTTACAGCAACATTTGTGGTAATTACCATCAGTCTACTAATTAGAACCTTTGTGATTCGGTATCTGCTTATTTAGTGGAAGGAAAGGTTGTTTGCAATGAGTAGCGCGGTGTGCGATTAATTATGTCATCGATGAATTTGAAACAGAATTATGTACCTTTTTTGGGGATTTGAACTTCGGACCCCTGGATCCAGAGTCTGCTTGCTCTGCCACTGCCCTACGAAGCCTTCCCAAATATTTACTAAAAATGTCTTATAAAAATGACTTACTAAAATGACAATCTTTCATGTTTAACAAATGTACAATTTTGAGGTTAAATGGTTAAAATATTTTTTGACATATGTTAAGTTGCTTGAAAAAGTTTCAATAAAGAAACAAAACGTTGCACATTTAACAAGAGTTAACTCTTGGACAACAATAAAACAATTTTATTGTTGTCCAATTCCTAATAACTCTAAATATTATTAAAAGATATTGAACGTTAACATTATGATTAATATGTCCTAAACTTAATAAATTATCTAATTTATGAATTTGTCTATAAGTAATTTTAAAGAAAAAGCAAATAATAACAATTATATCGAAAATATTCAAAATATATTTTTTTATATATGATTTTATAAAATTATATAAAATGTTTTCCCGGTTTATATAAAAATATATATAATTATGTATAAATTTATATAATATTATAACATTATATATAATTTAATATAAGCAATCTAATATAATTTTATATAATTATATAAAAAAAATATAATATATAAAATCTTATATGATTTTATATAATTATATAAATTTATACATAATTATATATACATTAATATAAAACCATATATAATCATATAAAATTATAAAAAGTTATACATGATTATATAAAAAAAAAATTTCTCGGGTAGCTAATAACGAAGAAGTTTCACTTCCGTCGCGCGCTGACTCCACGCACACACTTTCAAATTGAATTTTAAAAAGGAAAAGCGAAATCTTGTAAGAAGACGATAACTTTATCATTAAATTAGCAGTTTCATAATCCTAATGTAAAGCCATTCGGTTAATAAACAGCTTTCGAGCCGCCCCAAAAATCGAAAAGCTAAGATTTAATTATTTCTTTAGTCTAATATTTGCATGACAATGTCGCGCATCGCCTTACCGAAGAAAATCCCTTCGAAATTAGCGAAAATCCCCCGGCAGCGAGTTTCTCCGATTCCAACTCGAGCTTGCAAGTCGAGTTTTCCGATTTTAAAAGGCAATTTCGCTTTAGAATAAAATACTTCACGGTCGGCCGCTTTTAATTTACCAATCTATCGTGAAAAAATCTGCTCGGATTAATTAATCCCCCGATGCTCGAGAGATAAAAATTGCGGTTTCGCGTTTTTTTCGCGTTTTACGAACGCCGTCTGGTGGAATTACGCGAAATCGAAGGCCGCCGCACACATGAAATATGGATGTGGATAATAAATATGGTCGAGCGCGAAATCGCGGAAAACTTTAGTTTATAGCGGGGGTTCCCAAACTGTGCGTCGGGACGCCCTGGGGCTTCGCGCGACGATTCGCATGTTCGCACAGGGCGCCTGCACCCGCACGCCGAACGAGTATCTTATAATTAAAGAAAAATAACAAATAAATTAATTAATATTAATATCTGCCAGAGCAATAAATAAATATATTGTTTTAGTAGGGCGTCGCAAAAAAATTACAACCTGTAAAGGGAGTCGCAGTATAAAAAAGATTGGGAACCCCTGGACTATAGGGAAAAAAATTTTCATTATAAGTGGCGCGGGTGTGCCCTCCGTAAATGATAGTACAGTGGAACCTGGAAAACTCGAATTTCGAAGAAAATGCAAAAAATTTCGAGTTAATGCGTTTTCAGCTTGGCGAGTACTGAACACTCTGTTTAAATACAATTTAACTATTTTCAATGTTTTTTTCTTCCCGAAAAAGGCTAAAAGAAATGTTATCACTTATAAAACGAGTCTTCCAATTCAAAAATAGCGCTTTCGATCAAAACATTATAAAGTAGGCATAAATAAAAGTTTGAGTACTGTATGTATTACTTTTTCGAGAACTTAATTAAAACTTATCAAACTTTCCTTTATGAAAATATCTCGCAAAAGACTTATTTTTAAATTCACAAAATTCCGCTTATAGCGCAACCACTGTAAATTTTTTAAACATGTAACTACCTCTTTGGAAAATCTAAAAATCAATACTTTGAAGGTTTCGTGAAAAATCAATACATAAACTCCTCCCCTTTACTTAACCCAAATTTGCCTTAACTTATAGGCAGCTTCAATACCACGTGCTTTGAATGTAACATATGTGCTTCAAAGAAAAATTAAAAAATTTAAATTATAGCAGTTTTTGAAACATTTTTTCAAATGACAAATAAATTAATTAATCTAACGTCTGCTAGAGCAATAAATAAATATATTTTTTTAGAAAGGCGTCGCAAAAAAAAATTACAAGGGAGTCGCAGTATGAAAAAGATTGGGAACCCCTGGTCGATAGAACGTTGTGCGTTTTGTGAAGGGGCTTTAGTTATGTAATTTAAATTTTTCATCTTCGACGAGTGACGTGGAAATGTGGTGTTTTTACAGCCGTTTGCTTTTATTAGGAGTTTATTTATTTTTAGCGAAGAGGAAAATATAACTATTTATAGGATCCATCCGCGAAGGTATTAAGGAAGAAAGACGTAGAAAAGAAAACGCGCGCGAAACGTAATCGGCGAGCTTCCAGTTTTGAGCTTTGATTTTTTTCCACTTCTCGGCAAATGGACGCGTTTTTTATGTAAATTCGTTCGGATATTTTAAACAAAGGAATTTAAATGAAGTTATGAGAAATGTGGGCCATTAAAGGATTAAAAAAAAAATGTTAAATTCGAATGGGGAAGTTGGGCGAACTGTCGTTTGCGTTCCGTTTTTGAAGTTATACTTCTTTTGGCGTTGAGAGTAAAAGTTGCGCGCGCACAGCCAACGAACGGTCGACAGTTCGAGTTAGCCGTCTAAGAAAGTAAATTAATTATTGTGAATTGTGCTTAAAACCGAGTGTGCACATTCGAGCTCAAAGTGGCACATTCCGATCTCGGGAAAATGAAGCGCGCCGCTCCGCGTCGCGCTTCATTTGCCTCCCTCGCTCGGAAATGTGCCACTTTTCGCTCGAATGCTCACATCCTCGTGTTTATTATATTTCTGTACATTAATCTTCTATTTTTCAAATCAAAAAATTAAATTCAGTCTAGTAGATATCGATTATATGTTTGAACAATGTATTTACCATAGCAATGAGTGGGAGCGAGCGAAAAGATACGAAAACATCGCAAGTGCAAGCGAGAGGAAACGATTAAAATTATTTAATTAATTTTTGGTTTAAATTATCGTGAATCGTGCTTAAAACCGAGTGCGCACATTCGAGCTCAAAGTGGCACATTTCGATCTCGGGAAAATGAAGCGCGCCGCTCCGCGTCGCGCGTCATTTGCCTCCCTCGCTCGGAAATGTGCCACTTTTCGCTCGAACGCGCGCATCTTCGTATTCATTGAATTTGTCTACGTTAATCTTCTCTCTTTCGAACTAAATTTAGTCTCAGTAAAAATTTATGTTCGAAAAAAATTATAGCGTTTATTTTTATTAATGACGTTATTTAAAAACTCATTAAAAAAATTTCGGTAAGCTCCGTTGGGTCCTAATTAAAAAATTAACTAACATTAATAAGCGAATAAAATAATGCAAGTTTGTTTTTCAATACTTTGCTGTAATTCTTCGGCTGAATCAATTAAGCTCATCTGGCTTTAATTGGAACAATTTGAAATTGCGTTTTTTTTGCTGTATTTTGAATTTGCTAAAAAAATGAAAAAAAGAAGTTCAGTTACTACTATCGAAGTAAAAAGTATTGTCACTTCACTTTGAAAGCTCAGATTTCAAAAAATACCCAACGTATTTCGACCAAACTAAATTGGTATTAGACAATTTATTTTTACACGTCCATGAATAATTCCAAAATTTTTTAACAATGCGTTAATTAGTTACATTAATTGCATGTTCAAAAAACTACGTTTTTTACTTATATTTGACAAATGCTTACTTTTAATAATTATACATCGGAAACGATTCATATTTATGTATATGATAGTTACATCTTTTTAGTAGTTTAATTAAAACTTTATGCTATTGCGATGATTAAAAAAATTTTTGGTTTGATTCTACTTCAATTTCCTCATTTGAAAAGTAATTTTTTAAAATGTTGGTTGCATATTGAAAAGTGAAAGAAAATAATATTATTTATGCTACAAGTAAAAGGGAAATAGAATTGCTTAGGGCCGTAGAGCGGCGTAGAGCATGACTCCACGCCGCCCGGTACTTTTACAATTACTACGAAGCGGCACATAGCACACTCATTCACAATTATCATTTATAATTATATGTATTTGACTAAATGATTTCTTTTTATGCACATATATGACAAAGACACAAGATATTTTTGTGGATTTATGTTTCTAGAAAATTTTGAATAAAGCGGCAAAACACAAACATTATTATTATTGCAAAATTTCGAAAACATTCCAAAGCATATTCAATGTCAATATTAATTACTCAAAAAAAAGTGCCCAAACTGATTGATATATGCGAGAGAAACGCCGCTCGGTACTTTTACAATTATTACGAAGCGGCACATAGCACACTCATTTACAACTATCATTTATAATTATATTGAATATTTATATACAATAATTTTTGCACGTGGTTATATTTAATTTAGGTACGCTAAAGAAGTATAACTTCCAACGCGCTTACAAAAGTACAGCTATTTTTTTTTAAATGGGCTCAATTCAAATTTTGTTCGAATCTTAAAGAGTTTAATCAAATAGTAATTAAAGACTTCGTCGGTCCAAACGCGCCTCTCCCAATCGAATTATTATTTTGGCGTCGTACAAGAAAATATGGACGTCAAGTCAATCGGTTCCTAAAAACCCTACGACTTCTTCGCGCATTAAATTTAAATCGAATTATCCTTCTCATGCTTTTCCTACTAAATCATCAATTTTCGGAAGACGTCTGAAAGTGGCAACTCGGATTTATGCAAAGGCGAATTTCGTATTTGGTGCCTTTTCGGGGACGAAGCCCCCGATTTCCATTAATTTTCGTGCGTTTCCGATTACGCGTTTCGACGAAGGCGAATTAAAATTTTTCGATTTTTCCTCTCGCAAAAAATTTCGGGCCGCGGAAAAAATTTTATTAAGCGCTCCCTCGGCTTTAAATATGCGCATCTTATGAAATACCAGTTTTATGTAATATTCATAAATATTTATTTATGGCGTCTTTTTTGCCGAATATTTGCATGTATTATATGGAAGAAGGATGTGTGTGCAGTTATTTCACGCTTGGAGCCCTTTTGAATGAAAATTTATTTTTAGTTTGCGCCGCGCAGCGAAGACGCCTCGTTTTCGCATTGTTTTCCGCTAAAATATTAAAATTTTTCCGTCTTCCTTACAAAACTTTATATAAAAAAAAAACAAATCAATCTTTCTACAAACCCTTTAATTTAAGAAAAAATCATAAGTGCGTTTCCGAATGAAAAAAATCCCATTAAAATGCAAATAAAAATTAAAATCGAATCATTTTATTAGAACGAATTTGCTTTATAAATTCTAACAGGAAAAAAAAAGACCCGAGCGTCCCTTTTAGGGTCGAAAAGAACGTCGAACATCCTTGTTGGGATTCTCGCAACATTGAAGCTCCATGCATCTTTAATGGAGTACAGTAAGACCTCGCTCAACGCGGCGACTACGTTCCCATACAATTCAGCGCTAAACGAATCAGCATTAAGTGATATCATTTTAAAATGAATTCAAACAACGTACATTTTTTTACCTGTTTTGAAGCTTCGAGCGGACCGCATTACATAAAATCAGCGTGAAACGAGGCCCTACTGTATAAATTTATTTTTTCTCTGTTACATCATTTTTAATAAGTCGACATTTAATTTGGGAATTTAGAGATCTTACAAAAACTAATTTAAATAACAATTTATGAAAATTGAATTGAACCAAGATATTTTCGGAACGGCTTATTTGAAATCAAAATAAAAAAATATTGTGATAGTATATTGCGTTACAAAGGGCCTGGACGAACGGTTTGGTAGAATTTTGATTTTAACAAAAATGAAAACAATTTTACGAAAAGGTCAAATTTTCGAATTGAACCGATTTTGGTTTTTTTGCACTAAACAACACAACTTTAACAGAATAAAAAATCCTTCGTTCCGGCCCTGCCTATTGTAATAAAAAATAAGCACGTAAAATTTTAGTTTGATCGGTGCAATAGTTTTTAAAAAAATTTAGTCATCGCAACTGTATTTAAAAAAAAAAGTTTTGAGATAATCGCGTTTTTTATATTTAAAACTGGTTTTTTTAACTAATAATTTTTGAACGTGTGCTCCAATTTTTATTTAATGTTGGAGAAATATTCTTAAGATGATATACATTAAAAAAAGTGCAATAAATAAAAATCGATATTTTTACGTAACCTAAGTAGGCATAACTCTTTAAGTAAAACACATATATATTTATTTCTTAATGATTCGCAATAATTTAGACCAATAAATTGCACGAAAAATTAATTGATAAATTTTAATTGTTCCCTCTCACTCGCATCGACAAGATTATCGTATCTTCTCGCTCCCTTCCACTCGTTGCTATGGTAAATACGTTTTTCGAATATGAAATCGATATTTACTAAATTAAATTAAGAGTTTTGATTTGAAGGAGCGCACCGTAAATTATATTAACATAATAAATGCGAAGATGCGCGCATTCGAGCGAAAAGTGGCACATTTCCGAGCGAGGGAGGCAAATGAAGCGCGACGCGGAGCGGCGCGCTTCATTTTCCCGAGATCGGAATGTGCCACTTTGAGCTCGAATGTGCGCACTCGGTTTTAAGCACGATTCACAATAATTTATGCCAATAAATTAAACGAAAAATTTGTTATATCATTCTATTCATTCTCTCTCACTCGCACACAAGAGATTCTTGTATCTTTTCGCTCTCTCCCACTTATTGCTATGGTAAATACGTTTTTTGAACATAAAATCGATATTTACTAAACAAAATTAATTTTTTTTGTTTGAAAGAGCTTAGGATAAAGAAGACAAACTTAATAAATGCGAAGATGTTCGCATTCAAGCGAAAAGTGGCACATTTCCGAGCGAGGGTGGCAAATGAAGCGCGACGCGGAGCGGCGCGCTTCATTTACCCGAGATCGGAATGTGCCACTTTGAGCTCGAAAGTGCGCACTCGGTTTTAAGCACGATTCACAATATCGATTTTGTATTTAATAACGGATTTTTAATATAGCAATGAGTGGGAGAGAGCAAAAAGATACGATAATCTCATAAGTATGAGTGCGATAGAACGATTAAAATTATTTAACTAATTCCTTGTCTATTTTTTATTGTAAATCGTGCTTAAAACAGGGTGCGCACATTCGAGCTCAAAGTGGCACATTCCGATCTCGGGAAAATGAAGCGCGCCGCTCCGCGTCGCGTTTCATTTGCCTCCCTCGTTCGGAAATGTGCCACTTTTCGCTCGAATGCGCACATTTCGTGTTTATTGAGTTTGTTTACTTTATTTTTAGCTCTTTCAACTCCTTACTTACTTTAAATTTCGTTTAATAAATATTGATATTATATTTGAAAACGTATTTACTATAGCAATGACTGGAAGAGAGCGAAAATATGCAGCAATGCGAGTGAGAGAAAACGATTAAAATTAATTTAGTTGTGCCAAATAAGTAGGGGAACCTGTCGTACCTTGACCCTTCTTTAACTTGTAATTTTTTTTTAATTGTATAAGGTACTTGCGGGTAATAAGGCCTCTCGGCTAATAAGGCCTAATTTACAAAAATAGTATTTAAAATAACCGCTTTGGCTTAAGGCCCCATACACAAACACCTATTGAAGTTTGTGGAGGCGGCATATTCCGCATCCTGCCCCAAATGTAGCATCATATATCGTAAAACGCAGCCAGGCAACACCAATAATAAAAATCGGTCCAAATCAATCGTTAGTATTTTTTGAAATATTACACTTAGCTATGTAAAATCACATTTTTCTTTATTCGTTCAAGCTTCGATGATTTTAAATATTTGAATGACGTATCATGGACCAAATATTTTTTATTTTGATTTTTTTACATACGTGGTCGGCGATTATTAAAGCCTACTAAATTTAACCATAGGCCTTATTATACTCCTACTTTTTGTATCAAAGTTTAATTGCTAATTGCATTTTACATTACTTTTAAGGCCTTACAGATATAAATATGTAAAGAAACTTGTTGTAACTTGACTCTTTTTTTATTTGTAATTTTTTTCAAAATGTATATGTAACAATTTGTTAATAAAATAATTTGCACCGTATTGGGGCACTAATAAGGTGCACTTCATAAAAAAATTTAAAAGCATTAGCAACTGCTTATTCACATTGCCTTAAAATTTAAAAATTCGTGGAACTATGGCTTAGGTATAACAGGGGTGATGTACCTAGACCCGTCACACCGGCCCTTGATGTTTAATCATCACAAGAACAAAATTAAAGGTTATGTTGTGTTAAAATCAGACTACTACTATGCAAACGTTAATAAATAATCTTCCTGCTTACGATAAGTCATTATTAGGTAATAAAAATTATGTCAGTGGATTATACTAATGACTTTGAGTGCGCTAATGACTGTTAGGAGAGGCAATTTGTAATTTTTTTAAATTTTATTTCAATTGCTGTATTCATGTATTTATTAAACTTAGTTATCAAATATATTATGTCCAGTTTGATTACTTAAATTTTTTAAAGCTGTAGGCCTTATTACACTTCAGTAGTATAATAAGGCAAGGTTATTAAAACTGTTAATTTTTGGTTTTGTTAATGGTGAAAGTTGCCATTTATCCTTTACATTTTATAGTAACTGAATCTTAAAAATGATTACTATTAAAACCTGTCGATTAAATTCGATGTTTTATCATTTAATTTCTAATTTTTCTTAGCTAGGCCTTATTACCCGCAATTACCTTATTCGGCATAATCAAAAAAGGGCTCCAGTGGTCATTAGCGAATCATTTTTTAAAGCAAGAAATTAAAAATTTCAGTCGCAATTTATTCATTATTTATCGAAATTTAAAAAAAATAAGTAGCAAAAAATGGTTTCCATTACTCATTAAAAATCTGAAAAAAATGAATTACGAAGAACTTATTCATTACTCATCGAAAAAAAATAATAATGAAAAGTAATTAATTACTCACTAAAAATTAAAAAAATGAATAATAAAAAGAAAAGTGTTTTCTCATTAAAATAAGCACGTGCTCATTAAAATAACAATGAGCAATGGAACTTCGACGCGTCATAAAAACAAATACGTTTTCTGCGAATCTGCTTATTTGTATCACTTATTTTAAATTCCACTATTCAACTTCGAAATAGAAGCTCTTATAAAAAAATTTCAGTAAGTCATCGTCGAAGGTCTCATTAAAAATGTATCCCTTTTTAAACTGATTGGCTCCGAACGGAAGAAGTCGCAACAAATTAGAAACGCAACCCCTCGATTTTCGTCGAAGCCATTTAACGAAACGTCGTTTTATAAGCGACCGCTTTAAAAATTAAATTTTTCCAGGGCGGAAAAATATTTCCGCCCGATTAAATTGATAATTTTACAGATGTAAGTGTTTCTTTGTTCGTCGCACGAGAAATTTCCAGGCAAATTGCAGACTAATTTTTAATTCACCAACAATTACGCTTTTTGCGCGTCCGTTTTAATGAATTTGTGTTCGTGCATAACTAATTTTTTTAAGGCCGCGCAAACAGAAAGCTGGCCGTTTAATATGCAGCTTTGAACGGTGTCAATTACGAACGAAACGATTTAAAATCGCAATTTATTATTTCGACAAACATTTAATTCAGATTTTACAGCACGGGAAAAATCGCAACGTTTTTAAATAATTTTCTTTTTTTTAACGTTTTATCCAAAAAAAGAGAGAGTGAGAGATATTTAGATATTTTGATCGATAACAAGCGAAATGTTTATTTGGTATAGGGGAGACCGGGTATAGTTGTCTCACGGGTAAGTTGTCACAAAAGCCATAACAGCAAACCTAATGAATTAATAAATTTGTTTACACGTGTCGAAGAAGCCCGAGCACAATACCTTCTACATACGCGACCAAAATTTTTCGGTAGGCTTGTTGGTTTCTAACCGGACTGTATTTTTAAATTAAACATTCTCAGAAAGTAAATTAATTATCTCGGGAAAATGAAGCGCGCCGCTCCGCGTCGCGCTTCATTTGCCTCCCTCGCTCGGAGATGTGCCACTTTTGCTCGAATGCGCACATCCTCGTGTTTATTATGTTAATATAATTTAATGGTGCGCTTCTTCAAATCAAAAATCTTAATTTAATTTAGTAAATATCGATTTTATGTTCAAAAAACGTATTTACCATAGCAATGAGTGGGAGAGAGCAAAAAGATACGAGAATCTCCTAAGTGCGAGTGAGAGAGAATGATTAAAATTATATGACAAATTTTTCGTTTAATTTATTGGCATAAATTATTGTGAATCGTGCTTAAAACCGAGTGCGCACATTCGAGCTCAAAGTGGCACATTCCGATCTCGGGTAAATGAAAATTATTTATTTCGTTTGAAAGAGCGTAGGATAAAGAAGACAAACTTAATAAATGCGAAGATGTGCGCATTCGAGCGAAAAGTGGCACATTTCCGAGCGAGGGAGGCAAATGAAGCGCGACGCGGAGCGGCGCGCTTCATTTTCCCGAGATCGGAATGTGCCACTTTGAGCTCGAATGTGCACACTCGGTTTTAAGCGCGATTCACAATAATTAATTTACTTTCTTAGGTGGCTAACTTCATTCCGTCGAATTTTCGTAAGGTGTGCGCGCGTACCTTCCATGGCCTGCTAAACGGTTGGTAATGGTTTCAAATATTTTCTGACGAATGCCTTATTAGTGCCCCACTACGATGCAATTCATTTTCTCAATAAATTGCTACATATACAATTTCAAAAAAAATTACAAGTGAAAAAAAGGCCAAGGTACAACAAGTTCCCCTACTAATTTTTTTATTTTAATGACTGGTGTTTTTTCTTCATACTCATTCTTTTTTAATGAGTAATGTATTACCCTTAAAACCTTTTTTTTTCATGAGTAACATATTGTGCTTCAAAACTTTTAATTTTTTTAATGAGCAATCTATTGCTCCACAATACTCATTAACCTTTTAATGAGCAATGACATATTTTTCATTAACAAATTTTTCTTGATGATTACTGGATCAAATACTCATTACCATTAAAAAAAACCACTATTGCATTATTTTCCACATGAGAATTTTTGCAACTTTGTGCATAACTCTTCTTAAAGCAACATTGTGTATCGTTTTGAAATTCCAAAGGCGCATTTCATGAAAATTGTGTGTGCGTCGCGAGTGCGGAAAACAGTATTCCCTTCGCAATTTGGATACGTCAAGAAAATTGGGTCAAAAACAATTTTTGCTTTCGGAATTTAAAATAGTGCATAGCGCGCGCGCAAAAAAAAACTATTCGAGCGGGGGCGGCAACTTGAAGCGCTCTCGGTTTTCAGATTTCGGGGCATTAATTTTATCAAACGTAAAACTTTCGCAAAAGCCTCCTTACCGCACAAAATTAATTACAGTAATCGAGTCAAAGAGACTGCTAAAATAATTGTTTGCTTGTTGCGGATGCGCGAATTCAGAGGATTGCGGTTAATAATATTATATCAAGGACTACCTCAAATTAATAGCAGAGAGAGATATAAACTCGAGATCACTTAATTTTATTTCTCGGAAAATTACAATTGTGTTTGCCTTGATCGATTTCGGCTTTTCTTCTCTTTTTAATAATTTTAATACGTTCTTCGTTTATGTGTCGCATTAATTGCTACCGTTCTCATTTTTTTTATTAGACCAAATGCTTCCGTTTTCAAGAAAAAATTGTAATTTAAATTCATTTGTTGCAAATTAGCAAAATGGAAGTTTTTTTTATCGTTGCTCACAAAAAGAAAATGGAGATCTACGCCCCAAGAGTTTTAAATAATTTTTTTTTGTGCCATAGATAATAAGATTTTGGGATCAATTTGTAACAATGGATTTATCGAAAAATTAAATTGGGTATCTCGAAAATATTTTATTTCGCAGACATAGAAAAATTCAATAAACCTTTCAGTCGAGCAAAGTTCGTTTATGAGCTTAACATTTTCCGGATTTTTTCTTTTGCGTATCGGCGAGAGTAGTACCTCACATCGAAGTACAATTTCGACGATTTAAAGTAAATACCCGAACAAAAAAACGAACAGATTTCGATTTGAAAAGCGACACGGAAATAGGCGGTTTCCAATATATTTTTTCTTACTAATGCGTAATATGAAAAGTTTTTGTAACGACCGAATAAAATCCATTTAACCCCTTGATATACAAAAAAAAACCGAATTTGATGAGTCCGAAAAAAACTATTAATTTGGCTCAATTTACCCGAGTCGAAATTTAGCGCCGACATTGAGCCTCCTAAAGTCGGACTCATTCCGGACTCGGAGAATCAAAGTAGAGTTTATTCCTATGTTAAATTAGGTCCGACTTTGGTCTCCAAAGTGGTACAAATTTCCATTTGTACCACTTTGGGGTTCAAAGTCGGATCTGATGGAAATTTAAATTAGGTCCGATTTTAGACCTCTGTACCCTATTTTATAATAATAATAATAATATGGATTTAATTCGCATTTAAAATGTTTAGAATACTTTTATTTAAAATACGTAGCTAAAGTTTAAAATAACAATTTAAAAATAACAATTACATTAAAAAAAAGAAGAATAATAATCATAAATATTATTATTAGTATTTATAATAATTAAACTAATATTCTATGTATATATATATATTTATTTTGTATTATAATATACAAATACATTGATAGTACAGAATTACATAGTAACTTTGATAAAACAATATTCAAAATTATAAAATACCTGGATTACTCTGAGATTTTGTAGGATGGGTTTTAGTTTCTGAGTTTGTAACTTTTTAGTAAGCTGTTGCTGTTTCTTCGGAATTAAAGACAAATCGGTAAAGATTAATAATAAGAGCGCACTTTTTAGGTTAGGTTGCCCGACCATAAGATTTACTTGACTGGTGGACAGTCATCAATGTAAAAGAACACATGTAAATAGGCAGTGTTGCCACGTCTTTTTCATATAGTCGAACCCATTTAATGCCATTCTCATAAATTTAATGGACAAGATTTTAAAAACATTTTAGTTATTAGTATTAACAGTTTTTTATTTAAATATACATATAATTAATTTGGATGTTAATTAATAAACGTAATAGTGTAATAACCAATGTCAACGCTTAAAACCATAACTTACATAAAAAGTATTTAGTTTACGCGTACTTTATGTGTATAAATGATATGAAAAAATATAAACGTATTCAATTGTAATATAACAGCTAACTTGTGATCAACAAACAAATTACAATATCGAAAACAACTGGCAACGCTGCTCAGCTGATTTCGGTATTTGCAGCTATCGGACAGAGGTTCAAAATCACATCTCTTGGAGAATAGTAGGAGCTAGGGGCCTACTGTTGGACCTAGTCGGGTTACACTGCTATAAATCAGGTCTTTTTCGGACTAGGGGAATCTATGTAGGCTCTAAATTTCGACTCGGGTAACTGTTATGAGCATACACAAATAACATAAAATAAATAATTAATAGTTTTAAAATATTTTGAAATATGTAGAGCAGTGTTTCCCAAACTTTTTAACATTCTCACCTAAGTCATTCTAAAATTTTGATGCATATAATATATAACATATAAATATTTTTTATATTTAAAAATTGAATTATTCCATAAATGAAGCCTAATTACAACTTGTTCAAGACACAAGATTTAGGTTTTGCAAGAAATCCTAGGAAATTATTAAAAGAACAATAAGTAAATTTTAAAACATAAACTAAAAATATTTTTATATCGATAGCTCAATTTTTGATAACGCGAATTATTTTTAGTTTCTTTCAACTTCGACCTATCGAGGTTTGACTGTATTTAATTTTATAAATTTAATATTTCTGAACAATTAAGATAATTTATTTATTGAGTTTTTCCAATATTAATTTTATTTGAGTAAATTAATGATTTTCAAAGTTTTTGAAAACCACAAATTCTGTATTTACTCTATTTGAGTTTTCTGAAAATACATAATAGTTTTTCATCAAAATTTCCTTTTAAATTTACCGAATAAAGTTTTGTTCTATTCAATTTATGTTATACAAAAAATTGATAATTAAAATTTCAAAGTTCTTAAATATATTTTAAAAATTTTCCAAGTTATTAATTTATTTAATTTGAGTTGTCTAAAACTTAAAATAATTTATTCTTCGAGTTTACTTTAATAATTTTGCTAAATGTTTAAAACTGAATTATTCTATGAAAAATTTACTTATGTACACTTAAATAATACTTTGGCGACTAAATTAAATATAACAACGCGCTATGTTGCGCTTGTGATAGCTAGACCAGTGGTTATCAAACTATGTTACTGCGCATATGTCGTTTTATTTCAATACATTTTTTTTTTAAATCCAAAAGTATTATAAACAAATTGAATAAATACAAAAATGTGCGCGTTCGAGCGAAAAGTGGCACATTTTCGAGCGAGGGAAGCAAATGAAGCGCGACGCGGAGCGGCGCGCTTCATTTTCCCGAGATCGGAAATGTGCCACTTTGAGCTCGAATGTGCACACTCGGTTTTAAGCATTTTTCACAATAATTTATGCCAATAAATTAAACAAAAAATTTGTTACATAATTTTAATCATTCTCTCTCACTCGCACATACTAGATTCTCGTATCTTTTCGCTCTCTCCCACTCATTGCTATGGTAAATACGTTTTTTGAACATAAAATCGATATTTACTAAACAAAATTAATTTTTTTTGTTTGAAAGAGCGTTGGATAAAGAAGACAAACTTAATAAATACAAAGATGTGCGCGTTCGAGCGAAAAGTGGCACATTTTCGAGCGAGGGAAGCAAATGAAGCGCGACGCGGAGCGGCGCGCTTCATTTTCCCGAGATCGGAAATGTGCCACTTTGAGCTCGAACCCGCACACTCGGCTTTAAGCACACTTTACAAGAATTAATTTACTCTCTGGACAATTCGCAATTAAATATTACAGAACTATATTAATAACAAAATTCCCAAATCGCCAATTTTGTGCCTTTTAACAAAATTATTGTTGAAAACAAACCATTTTCGAAACATAAAATTGTATACAGTTCTCGACGTCTTAAGAGACGTCAAAATCTACAATGACACCCTAAACGATTGACGTCTCCTAGACGTCATTGTATGTCAAGGGGATAAAATACAACTTTTGTCCGTAACAATAAAATTTAAAAAAATTAAGATGCTTTTCGTTTTTACTTATCTCTGTTTTTGTACAATAAAACGGTGTTACCTTCAAATAGCTTGTAAAAAAAATTCTAATTATAAAGGAAGCATCAGAAACGAAAAGAAAATACAAAATTAGTCGCTTAATAGATCATTTTTCGCATTTTTCTGAAATTAAAAAAAAAAGAAAACATGAAAACGCTCCGGCCGAGACTTATTCTTAATTTTTTATTCAAAACGTGCTTAAAACGTAAAATAAAATAAGAAGGGTTTTTGGTTTATTGCATTTTTTTGGGAATATTAAATTACTGGTAGCACAGAAAGCGCTAATGTATTGAGAGTCACCTGTTCACATGTGAATATAGCAGTTTGCTATAGTTGATATAATGGCGTCAGCAAATTTCGACGCATGCGCCAAAGTAGGCGGGTAATAATGGTGTTAAATACTCTCTACATTATATATTGCCCGGCTCTTCGACTCTCCCCACTCTTTTGAGCTATTGGGCTTGGTGCTAAATCATTTCCCCTTTTCTTTTCATTCTTGCCTTTCACATTATATTTTTCTTTGCGCGACAAAATTTCAAAATTTACCCTCCCATAAGAAGTTTCACTTCAAAAAAAAACTTCCCGAAGATTCTACATGCGAAAAAAAAAATTCACCATTGCTCGCTCATAAGAAGACCAAAACTCACCAAAAGGTCGGCGATGGCGAGATGCATCAGCATCGTGTTGATTCGCGACGGATTCTTCCGCCTCCTCCGCAGGATCAGCACCAACACGGTTATGTTGCCGATGGCCGAAAACACCATCAGGATGCTATAGACGACGATCGAAAGCACGTGCCCGTCGTTGAACCGCATGTCGATGGGCAGCACCATTTCGCCCCCCTCCGTGCAGTTGCTTTCGGACGCGATGGACCAATTCGGCAACCTTCTGTGGTCTTCGATTTCCTGATTCGACTTCATGTTTACGCATAGCATCGTTCGAACTTTTGATCACAAAACACTATCACAGTTTTTTTGGTCGGGATTTTTCACTACGTTGAACGCATCTGAAACGAAAGAGAAAATTATTTCAGTAATTTTAAAAATTCTTTTTTTTTTGTTGTATTAATTACTGTTGTAGGCTTTTTTTGGGTTTAGAAAACGTTTATGTGGTTTTGGGGACCTTAAATGGTGGCAAATTGAAAAAAAAAACGGTGTGCGTACTTTTATACGCACGATAGAAGTTATTCTTCTTTGGCGTAATTAAATTAAATATAACCACGTGTAAAAATTAATATAAATACCAAGATGTGCGCGTTCGAGCGAAAAGTGGCACATTTCCGAGCGGGGGAGGCAAATTAAGCGCGTGTTCGAGGTGACTAATTGTCACATGCCATACTAGGTGGAGTTTGCCATACCCCAATAATTAAATGAAAAAAAAAGTCCACAAAATTGCACGACATGACAGTTAAATTTTATTTAATATTTCTATTAATTTTGTTCTATGTTGCAAGTCAAATTTGAATTGGAAAATGTATTTAGAACTGCTTTGTAATTTTTAGTGTGCGTAACTGTACATTTTTGTTATTAATTGTTTAAATTTACTAAAACTTTTGCCCCAATCTATTGAAATAAATATAACCACGTGTAAGAAATTAATATAAATACCAAGATGTGCGCATGAGCGTGGCACATTTCGAGCGAACAAGTGAGCACATTTCGCGCAGCGCTCGGCGACGGCAATGTGCCACTTAAGCTCGTGTTCGCAAGGTTTTAGACTAATTGTCACATGCCATACTAGGTGGAGTTTGCCATACCCCAATAATTAAATGAAATAAAAGTCCATCATATAATTGCACGACTTTTCGTACATTGTTGGAAATTTTTTAAATAATGATTTACTAATAATAATTTTGTTCTATGTTGAAGTCAAATTTGAATTGGAAAATGTATTTGAATGAAACGTGCTTTGCTACGATTACTTTAGTGTACGATAATATAAACATTTTTGTTATTAATCTGTTTTTACAAAAAAATTTATTCAAATGCTTGTAAAAAATTCTAATTATAAAGGAAGCATCAGAAAAGAAAAGAAAATACAAAATTATTCACTTAATAGATCATTTTTCGCATTTTTCTGAAATTAAAAAAAAAGAAAACATGAAAACGCTCCGGCCGAGACTTATTCTTAATTTTTTATTCAAAACGTGCTTAAAACGTAAAATAAAATAAGAAGGGTTTTTGGTTTATTGCATTTTTTTGGGAATATTAAATTACTGGTAGCACAGAAAGCGCTAATGTATTGAGAGCCACCTGTTTACATGTGAATATAGCAGTTTGCTATAGTTGATATAATGGCGTCAGCAAATTTCGACGCATGCGCCAAAGTACGCCGGTAATAATGGTGTTAAATACTCTACATTATATATTGCCCGGCTCTTCGACTCTCCCACTCTTTTGAGCTATTGGGCTTGGTGCTAAATCATTTCCCTTTTCTTTTCATTCTTGCCTTTCACATTATATTTTCTTTGCGCGACAAAATTTCAAAATTTACCTCCCATAAGAAGTTTCACTTCAAAAAAACTTCCGAAGATTATACATGCGAAAAAAAATTCACCATTGCTCGCTCATAAGAAGACCAAAACTCACCAAAAGGTCGGCGATGGCGAGATGCATCAGCATCGTGTTGATTCGCGACGGATTCTTCCGCCTCCTCCGCAGGATCAGCACCAACACGGTTATGTTGCCGATGGCCGAAAACACCATCAGGATGCTATAGACGACGATCGAAAGCACGTGCCGTCGTTGAACCGCATGTCGATGGGCAGCACATTTCGCCCTCCGTGCAGTTGCTTTCGGACGCGATGGACCAATTCGGCAACCTTCTGTGGTCTTCGATTTCCTGATTCGACTTCATGTTTACGCATAGCATCGTTCGAACTTTTGATCACAAAACACTATCACAGTTTTTGGTCGGGATTTTTCACTACGTTGAACGCATCTGAAACGAAAGGAAAATTATTTCAGTAATTTTAAAAATTCTTTTTTTGTTGTATTAATTACTGTTGTAGGCTTTTTGGGTTTAGAAAACGTTTATGTGGTTTTGGGGACCTTAAATGGTGGCAAATTGAAAAAAACGGTGTGCGTACTTTTATACGCACGATAGAAGTTATCTTCTTTGGCGTAATTAAATTAAATATAACCACGTGTAAAATTAATATAAATACCAAGATGTGCGCGTTCGAGCGAAAAGTGGCACATTTCCGAGCGGGGGAGGCAAATTAAGCGCGTGTTCGAGGTGACTAATTGTCACATGCCATACTAGGTGGAGTTTGCCATACCCCAATAATTAAATGAAAAAAAAAGTCCACAAAATTGCACGACATGACAGTTAAATTTTATTTAATATTTCTATTAATTTTGTTCTATGTTGCAAGTCAAATTTGAATTGGAAAATGTATTTAGAACTGCTTTGTAATTTTTAGTGTGCGTAACTGTACATTTTTTGTTATTAATTGTTTAAATTTACTGATATACAATTTTGCCCCAAATCTATTGTTTTTAGAAAAAACTATTATTATATTTAATATTCAAAAAAATAATTAAGTAATGAAATAAAAAGTATACAATTACTCAGAAGAGTAAGCATTATTGAATGAATAAAAAAAGATGAGGTTAAAATATTTTCAAAATTTTGAAGGAGCAGTACCAAATTACCTTAAATACATTTTAAAATTCGGAATTGGTCCTACCGAGTGTTAAAAACTTTATTTTATTAATATATTTGTTTATTTTATATAAATATATTAAATGCTAATTGCTTTTTCAGTGGAATTTTATTATTAATATAATTTTGATGGAATTAATTATTTCTTTTTGTGTCTTTTCAACAATAAATGTAGGTAGAGTTTTTAGTATTTTTGCTCTATGCCGGAACTCAAATTTTAATTGAGAAATGTATTCAGAAATGCTTTGCAATTTTTATTGTGCGTAACTGTATATTTTTTTGTTATTAATTGTATAAATTTACTTACAATTACACAAAAATTTTGTCTCGTATGAATTTTGTTCTTACCAAAGGCTACCATTGTTATTTTAAATATTTTTTAAAAAACCAAATAATTAAATAAGTAATAATATAGAAAAAAATAAACGCTTTAACTTTTACCGAATAGAAAATCATATGGAGAAAAGATGATTAATATAGACAAACTCAATAAACACGAAGATGTGCGCATTCGAGCGAAAAGTGGCACATTTCCGAGCGAGGGAGGCAAATGAAGCGCGACGCGGAGCGGCGCGCTTCATTTTCCCGAGATCGGAATGTGCCACTTTGAGCTCGAATGCGCACACTCGGTTTTAAGCGCGATTCGCGATAATTTAAGCCAAAAGATTCATCAAATAATTTTTATCGTTCCCTCTCGCTTGCACTTGCGACGTTTTCGTATCTTTTCGCTCGCTCTCACTCATTGCTATGGTAAATACATTGTTCAAAACATAAAATTGATATCTACTAGAATAAAAGAGAAAAAAAAATGGTAGTTTGATTTAAAAAAATTAAGATAATTGACTTTTTTGAAGTTGAACTTTCTACACCTTTTTTTACTAACCCTGTATACAATAAAGCAACTAGCTTGATCTTCCTACTCATTAACCCGACAAGACTTACGTTATTTGGTATAAGGGATGTTCACATAGAATTTTTAATATAAAGTCCAAAACTGACAATTATTCATTAAAAAAATTAAAATCTCGGAAAGTATACATTTTAGGTATAGTGTATTTTACATAAAGTAATATTAAAATTTAGCGCAGAATCCGAAAAGTTAATAATATATAGGGTGTTCTATTTAAAATAACAAAGTTGTTGTTCACTTCCGGTATAACCGGAAGTGGCATGTCTGTCAAACTATTTTCCATGAATTTGCCAAAACTTGTTATCTCCCTATACAAATTTTTATAAAAATCGCGTGAGTAGTTTCCAATATATAGATAGTGTAAGCTTGTCGTAAAACACCCTGTATACATTGTTCAAACATAAAATAAATATCTAGTAGACTGAATTTCATTTTTTGATTTGAAAAAGAGAAGATTAATGTTCAGAAATGTAATAAATACAAAGATGTGCGCATTCGAGCGAAAAGTGGCACATTTCCGAGCGAGGGAGGCAAATGAAGCGCGACGCGGAGCGGCGCGCTTCATTTTCCCGAGATCGGAATGTGCCACTTTGAGCTCGAATGCGCACACTCGGTTTTAAGCACAATTCACGACAATTTAGGCCAATAAATTACACAAAAAAGAAATTAAATAATTTTAATCGTTCCATCTCACTCGCACTTAAGATATTCTCGTATCTTTTCGCTCTCTCCCACTCATTGCTATGGTAAATATATTTTCGAACATAAAATCGACATTTACTAAACTAAATTAATTTTTTTTGATTTGAAAGTGCGAAGAATAAAAAAGAAATATAAAAATTATTTTCCCGAAATCGAAACGTGCCACTTTGAGCTCGCACGCGCACACTCTACTTTAAGCACGATTCACAATAATTAATTAACTTTCTTAGCCGCCTAACCTGCCAAATTAGCAGTGCGCGCGCAACTTCCGTTGCCTGCTCTAATTTTCCGCTCGCTGTACCAAAAGAAGTATAACTTCGCGACCAAAATCTACTTTTACTTAACAACACATTTAACCAGCGTTTTCATTTTCCCAAAACCTTATCGCGCTCGACCAAATCAATTTACAACTTCGAAAGTAATCAAAAATAAATAAATAATCGGACGTGTAATTCGTAATCTCGTTGGCAGCATTAATCAGTTATTAATAAACATGCAATTTAACGAAAACAACAAGGAAATAGACGTTCGCACGCTTTTCCATCGACTTGTCGCCGAGCCGTGTCCGACAGAAATTCAGCGACCACAAACCGTACTGTTTAAGAAAAAAAAAGAACGGATCGTAAAGGTCGCTTGCGACCAATTCGGCGAACGTTACGTACGTTTTGTCGACGTTGTTTTTTTGGTGGAAAATCGTCGAAACGGAACGTTTTTCTTAGCAGCACCGCACAGCCGACATGCTTAACACAAAGACGAAGTTTACTAACGATAAGAGATGTTCCTCCTATTGATAATAACAAATATGTGCTCATCCTCCTAAAAAACAGTGCGGGTGATGCGATAACCCTTGATATACTGCAAGAGTTACTTTTGCGGTTATTAAATTTAGTTTGATAAAGCGTAAAAGTTAGACTAGACATTCGACAAGTCGGCGATAACTTTATTTCGAATCGGTGCAACGCCTCTTTTTTTCCAATTTATTCCATTAATTGTTCATTTTTATTTTTCTTAATGTCGAAATGAGTCGGACACCCACAAAGTGTATAGTTTGTGCTGTATATCTAACTAAAAAATGCATAATAAATACCTATATATTTTTTCAAAAAGTCAAATTTTTTTTGTTAAAGCGGCACATTTGCTAATCGAGCTTAAAACCGAGTGTGCGCATTCAAGCTCAAAGTGGCACATTTCCGATCTCGGGAAAATGAAGCGCGCCGCTCCGCGTCGCGCTTCATTTGCCTCCCTCGCTCGGAAATGTGCCACTTTTCGCTCGAATGCGCACATCTATGCATTTATTAAATTTGTGTAATTTAACTTTCGCTATTTCCAATAAAAAATTTAAATGTAGCTTAATATATATCGATTTTACGTTTAAAAACATATTTTTACTATAGCAATGAGTGGGAGAGAGCGAAAAGATACGCGAATCTCATATGTATGAGTGAGAGGGAACGATTAAAATTTTTTAATTAATTTTTCCAATGTGCACATATCCCGCATTCATTCGATCTGTCTATTTTTGTTTTTTTTTAATTAAATTTAGTGCAATAAATTAAAAATTGAAATTAACTCTCAAATACAGTTTTGAAATTTGTACTTAAAATTAATTAGGAAGTAAATTAATTATTGTGAATCTTGCTTAAAACCGAGTGTGCACATTCGAGCTCAAAGTGGCACATTCCGATCTCGGGAAAATGAAGCGCGCCGCTCCGCGTCGCGCTTCATTTGCCTCCCTCGCTCGGAAATGTGCCACTTTTCGCTCGAATGCGCACATCTTTGTATTTATTACATTTCTGTACATTAATTTTGTCTTTTTCAAATCAAAAAATAAAATTTAGTGTGGTAAATATCGATTCTATGTATTTACCATAGCAATGAGTGGAAGGGAGCGAAAAGATACGATAATTTCGTCGGCGGAAGTGAGAGAGACCGATTACAATAATTCAATTAAATTTTCGTCTAATTTTTGGGTCTAAATTATCGTGAATCGTGCTTAAAACCGAGTGTGCACATTCGAGCTCAAAGTGGCACATTCCGATCTCGGGAAAATGAAGCGCGCCGCTCCGCGTCGCGCTTCATTTGCCTCACTCGCTCGGAAATGTGCCACTTTTCGCTCGAATGCGCACATCCTCGTATTTATTTATCGTGTTTATTTTCCAATAAGTGGGAGCGAGTGAAAAGATACAAGAATCGCAAAAGTGCAAGTGAGAGGAAACGATCAAAATTGCCTCAATAAGTATTAGTACACATTTTGAACTACTAATCAGTTATATAAACATACAGGGTGTTTCCGAAGATATATCTGAGCCGAATAGGGGTGGATGGGGACAATTAATGGAAGACGTTTTCGAAAGAGACACATCAAAATCATCTTCTGTGGATTAAGTTGCACAAATTCATTTTTCCCAAAAATCTTTTTAGAACCGCTAGCGTTTTCCTATTTATAAAACAACTGTAACTGAATCTTTTTAACTTATAGGGACAGGTGGGGTACAATGGAACAAAAGAAGAAATGATACAGTAACAAATCATTAAACAAAAAATTATTTTACTAAAAACTACGATCTACAAAAAAACAGAAAACGAAAGGTACAAAAGTATTTGGACACGATTAATTACAGTGGAACTTGTATGAAGTGATCACCCAAGAGACTAGTCGAAAATGGTCAGTTTATAAACAAAATGTTTTTAAAATCAAAAAAGTAACTAATAAAATAAATTAGAAGTTTTAATTATTTAAAAAAAGTAAATAATGTATGTATATACCATCATATATTAGACGAAGATACATATGGAATACAATCGCGACATTATTTAAACAAAAAATTGTTAAAAAAAATTTTTAGAAGTATTTAAACACTTTTATTAAGAATCGTAACTACAAATGTCCATAAAATTTTGTAATACGTTGTTTACTTTTACAATTTGTTTGAGTAAAACGTCCAGTCTGACCAGTGAATGACCGTTACAAGAAATAATATTTATAACAATTAAAAAAATTAATTTACATTTATGATATATTTATTTATGCAATCTTGTACGTCTTTTCTTTCATTTTCGTGCAAGAAATAAAAGTAATGAAGAAGTGCGCACCTAAAATAATTAAATTAGTATTGCAGTTTGCAAAATTGAAAGTGTCGAAGTTTTGAAGGGCGCAAATAAACAAAATTTTATGAATTATTCGTTTTTATTAGGTGAATCAATTAATCAATCGTTCACTAGGCTATACCCGGTCATTCTTTAGACAAAAATGGTCATTCACTGGATTCCTTATTTTATAATTAATTTTACCAAGTTTCTGACCACATTGCAACAATGTTTTCATTAATTCATAAACAAAAATAATTTTTCATTGTCGTTTATTAATTTGTTTACTATTTTTTTACATCAAAATACCTACCGATGGTGCAGGTGATTGCTTTATAGGGGTTCACTGTACGTATAAATGCAAACAAAAATATTTTAAAATTAATATTTTTTATTTCCTCAAAATTGCCTATTGGGTCATATTGACCCGAAGAGCAAGACGAACAAACAAAAGGTCACATTTCGTTTGAGTTTTTTTTTAAATTTAATAATTAAATTCCCCAAAGATTTAAAAGAAGAAAAACCTCCTTATAAGATTTTCGCGTTCGCAATTTCTCAACCCTTCGGAGTTCATGAATTGATTTAGAATGTCAAAGGGCGTTAATGCTAATCTTGTTTAGGGTTTTACAGGCGACTTTTTTTTCATTAAAACTTCCAACAAGTGGGCTGTACGTGGCCGTGTGTTTAGGTGCTGCAAGCTTTCCGAGGGCGGCAAGTTTAAATATGTTCCGTGAAAAGTGGTTAGTCGACGAGAAATGCATTTTGGCGAAATTCTTTAAAAGGACCATCCATCTCGTCGACGCGAGGTATAACCGCCAGCGCTCGGTCGATTTATATTTGTCGAAACTTATGTTGGTGCGGCGTAATAAAATTTTCGAGGCACCTGCAGATCGTCTGTCTTCTTTTAAAACTCAAAAACAGCCTAAAATATTTTTTTTTGAGACAGCTACAAAACATGGTTTTGTGGAAAACATATTAAGGGAAAATTGCAGGCCATTATTATAATTTTCTAATATAATACACTGTTAAAAATTTCAATTCTAATTTTACAAAACATTTTTACTGTATTTTTTATTTTGGAAAATTACAAAAAAATTTGTGGTAGTTTTATTTTATCCCAACTCAGTTTGGGACCATTACAAAATATTTGTTGCAATATTATTGGGATTAAAAAAAATTAAATTTGATCGTATTGCTGTAAAATTAAAAAAAAAATAATTTTGTATTCTTTCCCCTAAAAAAATCTTTAAATTAATCCATCCATTTGACAAAATAAAATTGTTACAAACTATTTTCATAATGGCTTTTTCAGTATTAATAGAAAACACATTGCTACTTTACGAGTACAGTAGAGTCCCGATCGTCCGAGCCATTGTGCGACCAAAACTCCTCGAATCAACAAAAATTAACTTTCAACATATTTTCTTTCGTTCGATCCGCCATCTTCAAACAATTTTTGTTAAATATCGCTCTAATTTGGAGAAGTCGACTAGATGCAACGAATGCCTTCAATTTAAAAAAGCAATTTTCTGTTTTTGACTTAAGAAATAATTCATTTCCGGATAATTTAAGAAGCAATCAAAAGTTATTTCTTTAAAACGGAATTAAGCGCATTAAAAACAACTTTATAAGCGGTACTTACACGAAAACAAAAATTTTTAACGGCCCAAACACTTTCGGCCGGTATCAAATTGCAAAATACAAACTCGTTCATCATATTTGCATCATTTACACGATTCAAAGGGCGCGTGATTTTAAATCAAGCAATTTTTCTAAAACAAAAAAATCCAAATTTGCGGCAAATAATTTTATGCAAACGGAAGCGAACCTTAAACGTTGACACATCGCAATTATCCAACTAAAAGCTTTTTCCGAAGCGAACCCCAATATTTGCGCATCCAACAAAGGTTTATTAACGTTTCAGATAACCTCATTTAAATTGCTGTACTGAACTCCGTTTTTTTCGAAACGACATATCTTATTAACGTATGGAAATTCTATTTTATGTTATTTACAAAGAGATTTTTTCTTTTTTTTTTAGTTAATACGGTTCAAAAATCTCACAGTAGAGACTAATTAATTCTATTTTTAACCCAACTATGTATTTTAATTTAAAAAAAGAGCTAGCGAGCTTCATCCACATATTCGCATGTGTATATAGTGTGATACCGCTGATATAAAAGCGTCGACAAATTTTAACGCATGCGCCAAAGACTACGCACGTGGGCGGTATTGAATACTCTTCACATTATATATTGCCCGGCTCTTCGATTCTCCCCACTCCTTCGGACTATTGAATTTTGCTGCTAATACATTTCCCTTTCTTTTTTATTCTGCCCTTCCATTTTATATTTTTCCTTTCACGCGACGCCCCTTTATCGCGACAAAATTTCAGATTCGCCCTCGCATAAGAAGTTTCACTTCAAAAATACGTAGGGCAACGTGTTGTACCTTGACCCTTTTTTCACTTGTAATTTTTTTGTAAATTGTACCTGTAACAATTTGTTGATAAAATGAATTGCATTGTAGTGGGGCACTAATAAGGCATTCATCATAAAATATTTGCAAGCATTACCAACCGTTTACTCAAATAAAAAGATGATATAAAAATCAACTAGTTGATTTTTAGTGGCCCACTTCAGAAATTTTGATACATATACAATTTTAATTAATCAAAAACGCGAATTTGTAAACATTCGAAAGTACACCTGAAAATATTTATGATGTAACTATAGTTACGACATAATGAAATCCATCTGATTGGCTAATTAATTGGCGGCCATTATAGTGAATCAAGAATGAGCCAATCACAGTGGCTCATTTAAAGCGGGACTTTTAAAAGTCTATTATTGCGTTCTTTTGGCTAACTTGATTTCTGGTTCCAGCTTGGCTAAACTTATCGAGGTTCGACTGTATTTATACATTATACATAACCAATAAAATAGTTTGAAACTGCTGGTCTAAAACATATAATAGAACTCCCCCCAACCGTCAAAAAGAAAAATCTAAGCCTAAATGAGAAGTTAATTTAATTTAAAAAAAAAATCCCGAAGCTTGTGTTTATAGACACGCGTTGGAAGTTATACTTCTTTAGCGCATTTAAATTAAGTACATCTTTTTTTAATGTCGTATTTTCAAATTATTTTTTCTGGCTTGTATATTTTAAATTCAATTCAATAAATACGAGAATGTGCGCATTCGAGCGAAAAGTGGCACATTTCCGAGCGAGGGAGGCAAATGAAGCGCGACGCGGAGCGGCGCGCTTCATTTTCCCGAGATCGGAATGTGCCACTTTGAGCTCGAATGTGCACACTCGGCTTTAAGCAAGATTCACAATAATTAATTTACTTCTAATTAATTTTAAGTACAAATTACTGTATTTGGGAGTTAATTTCAATTTTTAATTTATTGCACTAAATTTAATAAAAAAAAAACAAAAATAGACAGATCGAATGAATGCGGGATATGTGCACATTCAAAAAATTAATTAAAAAATTTTAATCGTTCCCTCTCACTCACACATATGAGATTCGCGTATCTTTTCGCTCTCTCCCACTCATTGCTATAGTAAAAATATGTTTTTAAACGTAAAATCGATATATATTAAGCTACATTTAAATTTTTTATTGGAAATAGCGAAAGTTAAATTACACAAATTTCATAAATGCATAGATGTGCGCATTCGAGCGAAAAGTGGCACATTTCCGAGCGAGGGAGGCAAATGAAGCGCGACGCGGAGCGGCGCGCTTCATTTTCCCGAGATCGGAATGTGCCACTTTGAGCTCGAATGTGCACACTCGGCTTTAAGCAAGATTCACAATAATTATTTTACTTTCTGAGAATGTTTAATTAAAAAATACAGTGTCGTAGCTATAGCCCGGTTAGGAACCAACAAGCCTACTAAAAAAATTTTAGTTCCGTTCGAAAGTACGAAATTATTCACATTATTTACAATGAAGTGATCGCAATCAAAGAAAAAAAATTTAATATAAATTCAAATTGCGCCACAGCTAACGCACTCTCTTCCTCTATCACCCCCCTCCACTCGTACTTAACCATTCCGCATTTTCGTAACGCTCGAAAATTGTAGCACCCTCGCCAAAGAAGCTTCACTTCAAAAGCATTGGCTGCATTAAAACACTTAAACATTTTAATATTTGCGGGCGCAAATATTAAAAATAATAAAGTTGCCCTAGGTACGAAGGGACCAAGGTACAACACGTTCCCCTATACGCCATTTTCCGTTCTAACAATTGCAAAATTTAGCGCTTCGACGAACGGGATTACAGCTGTCGCTAATGGAAAAAATTAAAACGCGCTCGTTAAATTCGTCCGCCCCCGCGTCCCCCTCCGCAATAATGGAAAGCGCGACGACGTTTCAATTAATAACCGCACGAATTTAGCAACAAACAACTTAATCTAGAGGCGAAATTACAAAGACCCCCAAAATGCAAAACGAAATTCGCAACAAAAACAATTTTTAATACAAAAGAGCTGTCCGAACGAGACGAATGGAACCTAAACAAACGTTTCGCCGCCGGCGAACCCCCCACGAACCCACCAAAATAAACCGGCCCGGGCCACCCCAAAAAACAAATCGAATAATCTTAGGAGGCCCGAAAGAAAAAAATACTCATGTAAATTGTCTCTTTTAATCCTTCGAACGAATTAAGATAAAGGACGTCCGAAAAGGCTCTCGGAGCCGAACAAAATCCGAGCAAAAGACGAAATTAAATTGCCGAAGACATCGAATAATTTTAATCAAACTTGGCGTCCTTGCAAAGGGCAAAAAAAACTATCCTGCATCGCTCCGAGGATGGCACGAATTCTTGCTTTGTGCACACAAGCAGACTGCTCGGAAATTTAAGGGATGAAATGGGGCGCCCAGAAGCGTACCTTAATAATGCATCACCATCGATCATCTTAAACTGAATCATTTTTTAATCTTCAAGCAGGCAGTTGTATTACACGAAATCTGCTACAAAAAGTGCGAAAAAATCGGGTCTTTGTAATTTTATCAATTTTTTAAGTGCGCCATATTGGAAATCATTTTTTTTGGGTCGTTAAATTTTTTTGTTGGTAGTCTAACTTTTTTTATGGTGCGTTAATTAATTCAGAAATATAAATTTAATTCCCCAAAATGTTGAAAAACTGCATAGGTACATATAAAAAAGTACAGTAAGTCCTCGGTTAACGCGGTCTGTTTGAAGCCTCAAAACAGCTCAAAATTGACGACTAATCGCGACATGTCATAATGTTTTGTTTAACACTTAAACTCATTGGAACGTATCGCCCGCGGTAAACGGGGTCTTACTGTATGTTAAAATTATTGAAACTTTTTTTTGTGGTGCGTTAATTAATTCAGAAATATAAATTTAATTCCCCAAAATGTTGAAACACTTGGTATACATATAAAAAAGTACAGTAAGTCTTTGGTTAACGCGGTCTGCTTAAAGCCTTAAAACAGCTCAAAATTGCCGACTAATCGCTACATATCATAATGTTTCGTTTAGCCCTTAAACTCATTGAAACGTATCTCCCGCGTTAAACGGGGTCTTACTGTATGTTAAAATTATTGAAAACTTTTTTTATGGTGCGTTAATTAATTCAGAAATATAAATTTAATTTCCCAAAATGTTGAAACACTTTGTATACATATAAAAAAGTACAGTGAGTCCTCGGTTAACACGGTCCGCTCAAAGCCTCAAAACAGCTCACAATTGACGACTAATCGCGACATGTCATAATGTTTTGTTTAACACTTAAACTCATTGGAACGTATCGCCCGCGTTAAACGGGGTCTTACTGTATGTTAAAATTATTGAAAACTTTTTTATGGTGCGTTAATTAATTCAGAAATATAAATTTAATTTCCCAAAATGTTGAAATACTTTGTATACATATAAAAAAGTACAGTAAGTCCTCGGTTAACGCGGTCCGCTCGAAGCCTCAAAACAGCTCAAAATTGACGACTAATCGCGACATGTCATAATGTTTTGTTTAACACTTAAACTCATTGGAACGTATCGCCCGCGTTAAACGGGGTCTTACTGTATTTTAAAATTATTGAAAACTTTTTTTATGGTACGTTAATTAATTCAGAAATATAAATTTAATTCCCGAAAAATTTTGAAACACTTTGTATACATATAAAAAAGTAATGTGAGGCGTCGGTTAACGCGGTCTGCTTGAAGCCTCAAAACAGCCCAAAATTGCCGACTTAAACTCATAGGAACGTATCTCCGCGGTAAACGGGGTTTTACTGTACGTTAAAATTATGGATAACTTTCTCTTTTATGGAAGTGTTTTATGCGTAACGTTAGTCGAGTGCGAAACGCCGTGCAGTAAAAACGTGCTTTTTCTTGCAAACGTTAATTGTTTATTTCCGGTACGCCACTGTGTCGGTAAGGGATGTCGCTTCAATCCAACCCTCGAATCGGAGCGAAGTTTCAACGCTTTAACTTTGGAATTTTGTTTGTCTTCCGAAGGGATGTAAGGAATGGTGTCGGAAATGCCCGTTGCGAATTTGGGGGTGAGTTTTGTTCATTTTAATTGTTTTTTTATTGCGGGGCGCAGTTTTTTTGTAAATGCTATTATAACTATTTAAAATGTTTGATTCTGAAATTTATTGTTTCTCTTCAATTAAGAACAATTTCTAAAATAATTGTGCCCTTTGCGTTTTTTATAATTTGCCCCTATGGAAGGGATGCGTGTAAGCAAAGCCCAAAATTACGCAAATGGAGCTTATGTACACATTACAGATTACGTTTGATAAGGCGAAAGTTAGTCATTATCGGTTTGGCTTTCGTCGCCCAAAGAGTTATGATAAAACTTGCAGGGAAGGATTCATTAATTTTAATCCAAAATTAATTAGGCCGTGCTTAATTATGTTTAATTAAAGTATCACCGAAATTCGATGTAAGTTAATTATAATTTTTTAAGCAACTTCGAAGGTTCTTTCTGAATCTTTTAAAACAGCGGTTTCCAAACTTCATATTACTGCGCCTCTAAAAATGTAGTCACTTATTCCCCAATTTACACGGGTGCGGGAGAAAACCGTGTAAATTTTTGTATGGAAAACCGTGTAAACTAAAAACAAATATAATTAAATTTTTTGAGAAGAACTGGTTCAAAACTGAACAGATTCGGACTTAGATTTTTCTTTGGAATAAATTTGTGGTTTTCAAACTTCATATTACTGCGCCTCTAAAAATGTAGTCGCCTATTTCTCGATTTACACGGTGCATAGGTGCGGGAGAAAACCGTGTAAATTTTTGTATAGAAAACTGTGTAAATTGAAAACAAAATATAATTAAATTTTTTGAGAAGAAATGGTTCAAAACTGAACAAATTAGGACTTAGATTTTTCTTTGGAATAAATCAGTGGTTTCCAAACTTCATATTACTGCGCCTCTAAAAATGTAGTCACCTATTCCCCGATTTACACGGTGGGTAAGTTTCAAAGAAAACCGTGTAAATTTTTGTATGGAAAACCGTGTAAATTAAAAAACGGAATATAATTAAATTTTTTGTGAAGAAATGGTTCAAAACTGAGAATATTCAGATTTTTAGATTTTTCTTTGGAATAAATCAGTGGTTTCCAAACTTTAAAAATGTAGACACTTATTTCTCGATTTACACGGTGCATAGGTGCGGGAGAAAATCGTGTAAATTTTTGTATGGAAAACCGTGTAAATTAAAAACAAAATAAAATTAATTTTTTGTGAAGAAATGGTTCAAAATTGAACAGATTCAGATTTTTAGATTTTTCTTTGGTATAAATCAGTGGTTTCCAAAAACTTTATATTACTGCGCTTTCCTGAAAAAAAATCTAATCTCGGAGCCTTCCTACTGTACACCTATTCCTCGATTTGCACTGTGAAGTGTAACTAAGTGATAGAAAATTAAAAAAAAATACTTCTACAATGTAATTTAAATGGGAAAACTTTGTAATCCAAATTAAAGTACGTAGGCGCTTAGAAAAAAAATTAAGGGCTTAATCTTTCGGGGAATTTTTTTTTTCCCGATATATACAGCAATATGTTGCTGCAGGTGTGACAAAAATTTAAATGTTTGTTCAAAATGTATAGACGTCGTTTAATTTGGGCACAATACTTTTTTTTTTAATCCAAAAATTAACGTTAAGAAAATTAATAAATAAGAGGATGTGCACCAGAGGGCGACCACTTCTGCCGTCCATCGTGTCCAATTTTGTCAGAGTCGGTGTAATTGTGTGTGGCAGCTTATCAAAATTAATTTCTCCCAAATTGATCAGGCAAATTAAGGTTATCCTAGAAATAATAGTAATAAATCAGGATTTCTGACTTATCTACCCCCAAAATTCAAAAATTAGGTGCAGGACAGCCAGAATTTCATTTGTCATTAACGTGCAAAACAGAAAATAACTAAAAAAAAATTTAGAAAGTGCCGGACTACATTTTAAGTTGGTATTGAAAAGTCAAATCGAGTGACACAATTGACCCTCGTCGAAAAGCATGAAGTGATCGCCCCCCGTCGTGCACATTCGAGCTCATAGTGGCATTTTCACGATAAATTAGGCCAATAATTTAGTTAAATGATATTAATGGTTCCTCTCGCTTGCGCTTACGAGGTTGTCGTATCTTTTCGCTCGCTCCCACTCATTGCTATGGTAAAAATACGTTTCTCGCACAGAAATCGATATTTACTCAACTAAATTGATTTTTCTGTTTTGAAAGAGCGAAGAATAAAAAATAAATGTAAAAAATACGAAGTATGTGCGCATTCGAGCGAAAAGTGGCACATTTCCGAGCGAGGGAGGCAAATGAAGCGCGACGCGGAGCGGCGCGCTTCATTTTCCCGAGATCGGAATGTGCCACTTTGAGCTCGAATGTGCACACTCGGTTTTAAGCACGATTCACGATAATTTAGACCCAAAAATTAGACGAAAATTTAATTGAATTATTGTAATCGGTCTCTCTCACTTCCGCCGACGAAATTATCGTATCTTTTCGCTCCCTTCCACTCATTGCTATGGTAAATACATAGAATCGATATTTACCACACTAAATTTCATTTTTTGATTTGAAAAAGAGAAAATTAATGTACAGAAATGTAATAAATACAAAGATGTGCGCATTCGAGCGAAAAGTGGCACATTTCCGAGCGAGGGAGGCAAATGAAGCGCGACGCGGAGCGGCGCGCTTCATTTTCCCGAGATCGGAATGTGCCACTTTGAGCTCGAATGTGCACACTCGGTTTTAAATACGATACACAATAATTTAGGCCAATAAATTAAACGAAAATATAGTTAAATCAATTGAGTCGTTCCCTCTCGCTTGCACTTACGAGATTGTCGTATCTTTTCGCTCGCTCCCACTCATTGCTATGGTAAATACATAGAAATCGATATTTACCACACTAAATTTTAATTTTTGATTTGAAAAAGCGAAAAATAAGTAAGAAATCTATAAAATACGAAGTGTGTGCGCATTCGAGCGAAAAGTGGCACATTTCCGAGCGAGGGAGGCAAATGAAGCGCGACGCGGAGCGGCGCGCTTCATTTTCCCGAGATCGGAAATGTGCCACTTTGAGCTCGAATGTGCACACTCGATTGTAAGCATGATTCACGATAATTTAGACCAAAAACTTGATTAAACAATTTTAATCGTTCCCTCTCGCTTGCACTCACGAGATTGTCATATCTTTTCGCTCTCTCCCACTCATTGCTATGGTAAATACGTTTATCGAACATAAAAATTGTAACGCTATAGATTTTAGAGGTTAGAATATAAAAAAAAAACATTTTTGGCCTAATTTATTATTTCCAACAGTAATAAAATAAACTTTTGAAGATAAACACTCAAAACTTTGCTTTTGTAATAAGGCTTTTAATTTCTTCGTGTAACTTCGCTTAAAATTTATAAATATTCATGGGATTCGAGTCACTGTGACTCTTTTCGCGTCGATCTCAACGAAACGCCCGATTTTGCTTGGCGTAATGGGCGAATATCAAATTAATTAATTAGAGACGTTGCTTAATGTTTGATAAACTTTCCTTTCAGCTATTGATATCGTTAAGTTAAAGTTTTCCGCGGCCCCCGGGGGACGAAACTAAGACTTTGTACGGTAAAACCGAATGAAATATTAACACGGCACAAAATTAGGGGTATCCATTGTACTTAAACAAAGCACCGCGAAATAGAAACCAACCCCCCACCCTCCGCCCAAATCAATTTTAATTATAATAAAATTAAAAA
This sequence comes from Sinopyrophorus schimmeli, assembly GCA_036325965.1. Lineage (NCBI taxonomy): Eukaryota > Metazoa > Arthropoda > Insecta > Coleoptera > Elateridae > Sinopyrophorus > Sinopyrophorus schimmeli. The sequence goes on from JARFIZ010000071.1 coordinate 234,292, forward strand.
CGCACGTGCGCAATGGACAAAGTCGCAAACGCACAAAACGCAGGGATTCTGAATTTTTAAAGCTCGATCATAATCGAGCTTTAAAAATTCAAAAATTCAAAAAAATAGTTTATTACCAATCATAATTAGTAACGAACTTTTCGGTGCACAGAAAAAAAAAATAATTACAATTGTATTGGTAAAAATGCGTAAAAAATTGCTGTTTGTTTTGGTACAGAAAGTTCGGTTCGGGCTATATTTGTCCTTCGGCAATTTCTGCCGCTTCGGATGCGGAAGGTTTCGAGTCATTAAATTACTACGCGTATAATTTTGATTAAAACGATTAATTACGAATTGAACTTAATTTTTCATTGTAAATAATGAGAATAATTTCGAACGTCGTCAACTTTCGAACGCGACTAAAATTTTTTCGGTAAGCTTCTTGGTTCTTAAATGGGCTATAGATACGACACTGTATTTTTTAATAAAACATTCTCAGAAAGTAAATTAATTATTGTGAATCACGCTTAAAACCGAGTGTGCACATTCGAGCTCAAAGTGGCACATTCCGATCTCGGGAAAATGAAGCGCGCCGCTCCGCGTCGCGCTTCATTTGCCTCCCTCGCTCGGAAATGTGCCACTTTTCGCTCGAATGCGCACATCTACGCGTTTATTAGATTTGTGTAATTTAACTTTTGCTATTTCCAATGAAACATTTAAATGTAGCTTAATAAATATTGATTGTACGTTTAAAAACATATTTTTTACTATAGCAATGAGTGGGAGAGAGCGAAAAGATACGAGAATATCATATGTGTGAGCGAGAGGGAACGATTAAAATTTTTTAATTAATTTTTCGAATGTGCACATATCCCGCATTCATTCGATCTATCTATTTTTGTTTTTTTTAATTAAATTTAGTGCAATAAATTAAAAATTGAAATTAACCCCTAAATACAGTTTTGTAATTTGTACTTAAAATTAATTAGGAAGTAAATTAATTATTGTGAATTTTGCTTAAAGCCGAGTGTGCACATTCGAGCTCAAAGTGGCACATTCCGATCTCGGGAAAATGAAGCGCGACGCTCCGCGTCGCGCTTCATTTGCTTCCCTCGCTCGGAAATGTGCCACTTTTCGCTCGAATGCGCACACCTACGCATTTATTAAATTTGTGTAGTTTAACTTTCGCTATTTCCAATGAAAAATTTAAATGTAGCTTAATAAATATCGATTTTACGTTTAAAAACATATTTTTACTATAGCAATGAGTGGGAGAGAGCGAAAAGATACGCGAATCTCATATGTGTGAGTGAGAGGGAACGATTAAAATTTTTTAATTAATTTTTCAAATGTGCACATATTCCGTATTCATTCGATCTGTCTATTTTTGTTTTTTTTTAATTAAATTTAGTGCAATAAATTAAAAATTGAAATTAACTCCTAAATACAGTTTTGTAATTTGTACTTAAAATTAATTAGGAAGTAAATTAATTATTGTGAATTTTGCTTAAAGCCGAGTGTGCACATTCGAGCTCAAAGTGGCACATTCCGATCTCGGGAAAATGAAGCGCGCCGCTCCGCGTCGCGCTTCATTTGCTTCCCTCGCTCGGAAATGTGCCACTTTTCGCTCGAATGCGCACATCTTCGTATTCTTTAGATTTTTTTCTATTTTTCGCACTTTCAAATCGAAAAAATTTAATTTAGTTCAGTCAGTATCGATTTTCTGTTCGAGAAACGTATTTTTCCATAGCAATGAGTGGGAGCGAGCGAAAAGATACGAGAACCTCTTGAGTGCAAGCGAAAGGAAACGACTACAATCATTTAACTTTGATAGAAGATAACATATTAATGTTGTTGTCTTCTAAAGATGTCCTTCGTTTATAATTTTTTATTTCTTTTTTATAATAATCGTATAAAGTTACATCTATATCAATCACTTTAAAAATCGAAGTAATCATTTTTGCAAAAAAGTCGAGGTCCCCGGCCATACGTTCTTTTCCCCAAAATGCAATCGTGGATGAAATTTTTCGTAAAATACGTAAATTAGGGGAACATGGTGTACCTTGGTCTCTTTGTATCTAGGTCAACTTTATTTTTTTTAATATTTGCGGGCTTTCGTGACCCATAATTTTCGATATTTCAAATGCCACATTGACAGACATTAACGTGAAGTTAGCAGCAGCTGGCCAATGTACTTTGTTAATGGATGAGATTAATTGAAATTTTTAATCGAAAAAAAGTAAGTCTTTTAATATTCTTTTTACTTAAATATCTTATTGATTTTTATTACCTAATAACAAATGACTCATTGTAATAGAAAGATTATTTATTAATGTTTGCATAGGAGTGGTCCGATTTTGGCACAGCGTAATCATTAATTTTATTTTTGAGTTTAAACATCAAGGGTCGGTGTGTTGTACCTCGGTTACTGTCAATAAATTGTACTTTGGCCCTAAGATCAACGTGCAATAAATAACAATTTAGATATACCTTTGTTATAAATGTTTATTTTTTTTTTTTTTGCTTCAGATAATATGCCTCGCAAGTCTAACAAAAAATTGAAATTTTTGCAAAGTTAACCATTAAGTATGTGAAATTTTAGTATACGAGAAAAGTTTTGTTAATTTTTGAAACAATTTTAGTGTCATCTCAAAGAAGAACGTTAGTAGTTCTTATAATCCAAAAATAAATATATAGTTTTCATAGAACAATTGATTTTATTTTGCTTAATGTGAATAGAGCCAAGGTACATCGCCTCTGTTGTACTATGCGCACAGGATAAAAGTTACCTATTCTTGAGGGTTTAACTCCTCCTTAAGACAAATCAAGTCAGAGTGTTTATCATAATAAGATATGGTGGGTTGGTCTTATAATTATTATACAGTGTTTCTTTATCAGTCACGTTTTATTACCAATTAAAATCTTAAGAAAATAAAATAAAGCCGGATCGTATGTCATAACTGAACTGCTTACATGGAAGATTTGGAGTATTTTAACTTAGAAAAATCTCGACTGCATGCTTCATATTAAATAATGATGAGGTCATACAATTTTATATTTTAAAGTTACCACATATTTATCTATGGATGTATACAGCTTTTCAAATAATTCTTTACACCTATTTAGACATATTAAAATTTGATTTTGATAAAATCTAAATTAATTAAATATCCAAACATTAATTATAAATGTTGAAACTAGGTGGTAAAAATGTATGACTTATTGATATCTTCTAAAAACAATAAGAATAATACTGCATAGTATGTATTCATTATATTCACAAGGACAAACTCATGTAAGGTGAATCACACATTTTGTTAGGAGTAAGGGTCGACACATCTGTATACGGAGCATTAAAATCTGTGGTTCGAATTTTGCTGATAGGTTGTTTTTTCGGTACATGTTAAATAAAAAACAATTGTTTTTTTTAATTACGTAGCATTTGTTCTTTGTGTCCAAAATATCATTTAAAAGTAAATATGGTATTTGCCAAAAATTATATTTTATATGACACAAATCATAACATTTTTTTTTAACTATAATTTAAAATATGAATAAGTTTATTTTTCAATGTTGCATAATTTAAGATGATATTTATCAAAAACAGAAAAACAATATATTTCGTACTAATCTAGATAACTCGAATTATTTAGAACAGCGTATAAAAAAGAGGCTGTCATTGGGATTCGAACCCCAAAATACGTTTTCTTTAGACCACTGCTTTAATCTTTAGAGCAAGGGGGTCTTATCATGATGACGGAATTTTATTTTTTATTTTATTTAGCGGACATGTCTTAGATAATTTGAAATTACAAGCGTTCATTCTTTATAACATCGTGCAAAAACAATATCTTATCGAGAAACTAAAATTGTAAATACTTTAAAGAGCAAAAATACTACATAAGCAGTTTCTAGTCATTGTAGAAGGAAAGAGCAATCTGATTTAATTCTATATTTTCACAATCTCCTAATACTGTAAACATACGGACTGGTTGTATTTTGTTTTCATATCTTAAGTGGTGGATAAATAAACATTTCTACAATTACTTCGGAAAAATAAACTTCAATAATAAAACACTGTTAATTATTTTAACGCCAAACTACCATATTTTAATGTGATAAACTCTTGACTTGATTTGTCTTAAGGAGGAGTTAAATCCTCAAGAATAGGTAATTTTTATCCTGCGTTCATAGTACCTAGGCCATGGATCCACAAATTTTTAATTCTTTTAGCAATTTGAGTAAACGGTTGGTAATGCTTTCAAATATTTTATGATGAATACCTTATTAGTGCCCCACTACGATGCAATTCATTTTATCAACAAATTGTTACATATGCAATTAAAAAAAAAGGGCCAAGGTACACACGTTCCCCTATACGAATCAAATTTGTGCGTGATTTGGTCAAGATTTCACACGCTCCTCTCACAAAATTCTGCAAAAAGCACTTTTTTTGCTTTCGGCGAAATCGTTTCACAATTTAAATATTTGGCGACGCGACGACACGCGAAAGAAGGTTCTTAATCGTCAAAGCGCCATAAGCTTCTTTTTGTTTAATTACTACTAAAACAAACCCCAAATAACTATTTAGCATTTTCGAACTTTAGTCATTATCATTACAACTTCCGTTAATAACTTATTTATTTACCCGAAAGCTGACAACTTTTAATGAAAGACAAACGCAAAAATCAAACGTGACAAATTTTCAATTAAATGCGTCGCCACATCTTCGATTTCTCTTTGCAAATCGAAAATTAAGGGGAAAAGCCCATCAAAAACAATTCTTTGCTAGCAGCCCTCGAAGTTGACTCGGCTTATTTTTTATTTGCGCCCACATGCTTTGTCATATTACGGAGAAATCTTTCGAAAAGCAGAAGAGCAATCAATCTCTCGGATTTATAAGATCTCAAAGGAACAAAGGATATGCCAATTACGTCAAAGTTCGTGGTTAAAAAAATATGTATTGTTCTTAAAGTTTTTCCCGCTGTGAAATGTTAATTTTCGATCGAAAATCTTCGAAAGTAAACCTTAACCAAACACTTAACGATCAAAGTGAAAAGTTGCTAAATGTTTGATAACTCTTTTCCACTTTAAAACAGAAGCAATTAATTTTTTTTTGTAATACTCGCCGAGAAAGTTTGATTTACGAACGCAGTGCGGCAGTCGTAAAGTGACCGATTTCTCCATGTATGGGTTCCTTGCTGCTTTCTGCCCACATGTGGAAAGTGGAAATTTACATTCTAAAAGCTTTGTGCGCGTTTTTTCCTATACTTAACATTGGGCTTTGTCGATTTTTTTGATTGATCTTACGCTCAGATAAACGGGCTATCGTAATCTGAAAAGTTTTTAAAGATCCGTTCACAAATAACCGAGCTACGATTTTTCAAATTAGAAATTTAGAAAAAAATAATTACAAGTCGGATTTTTCGAACCCGTTTTTCTCAAAAATTTTAAATAGTACGCCTATGGTTTTTTAAGCTTATCCGAAGCCAAAAAATCTGGCAAATCCGAATCTGTATAGTTTTTAAAGATCCGTCCACAAATAACGGCGCTACAATTTTTTTAATAAAAATTTTGTGCTACAAAAATGAACCTAAAACTTTAACCCTTAATTACTCGAAAAATTAACATTGCGCCTTATGCCGATTTTGCACCTATCTTATAGAAAAAAGTCTCAAGATTTCTAATCCGGCTCGTTTCTAATGATGGGATCGAAAATGACGGCGCTACGCTCGATTTTTTGAGTCAAAGTGTATTTTTTTCGATTTATTTAGTTTTCTCGAAAATTTTTGGTGTTAAAGGAGAAGCAGGAAAGAATGGCTCCCTGATATGTCGGTTTCGGATCCATAGGAACGTCCCGTAAAAATTTAAAGTAAATCCATTACCTGAAATTTTTTTTCTTCAAAAATACGCAAGGGTTAATCCATGTTTTTTTCCGATTTTGGCCGATTTTGGGGGTTTTGAGTTAGGACCGGATTCCGACGCGTGGGGGTTGGCAACGTTCAGAAACGAAAGGATTTGATGAAATTTGCAAAGACGCCGCAGTTAGAGCATTTTGAAAAATAAAAATTTTAGCGAAATTTACATTTTGAAAGCTTTAAGCGCGTTTTTCTTCCAGACTTAACATTGGGCCTTATTAATTTTTTGGGCTTCTCTTACGATCAGATAAATGGGCTTTCAGAATATGAAAAGTTTGTAAAGATCCGTTAACAAATAACCGAGCTACGATTCTTCAAATTAGAAATTTTGAAAAAATAAATTACAAGTCGGACTCTTTGAATCCGTTTTTCTCAAAAATTTTAAATGGCACGCCTATGATTTTTTAAGCGTATCCAAAGCCAAAAAGTCTGACAAATCTGAATCTGTATAGTTTTTAAAGATCCGTCCACAAATAACGGCGCTACAATTTTTTAACTTAAAATTTTGTGCTACAAAATGAACCAAAAATTTCAACCCTTAATTAACATTGCGCTCTATGCCCATTTTGCACCTATTTTATTGAAAAAAGTCTCAGGATTCCAAATCCGAGTTGCCTTTACTGATCTGATCCCAAATGAGAACGCTACCAGCGTTTTTGTGAGTCGACGTGTATTTTTTTGATTTATTAATTTTTGAGTGTTGTAGGGGGGAACAGGGGAAAAATAGCTGCGGCTATGTCAAGCGCATATGATCAAAAATTTTTAAAGGTTGCATACAGTTTGGAAACCGCTGTCGTCATAAGCTTGGTCTCGTGACGTCAAGCCCAAGCCTGCCGATATCCATGGCTTTACGCACACGTATCGAAAGTATTTATTGCGGTTTGCAATTAATATTATTTTTCGGGGTAAAGATTACCTTTAGAAATAAATTTTTAAAATAAATAAAATCGTCGGAGGAATTTCGTATCGAATCGATCTTCACAAAAGAAATTCTAACCAAAATTTTTAGTATTCGATCCGTTAGAAAAAAAAATCGGGAAAAACTCGACTGCTAATTGGACGATAATTTTTTTTAAAAACCGATTCGAAGCTCGCGCGATCAGAAAAACGTATAAATCGGCGCCGACGAAACGAAATGCGAGTTCCCGAAATTGTTTGACCAGATGCTTTCCATTCCCATATTCGCATATTTATAGCTTCGAGCATGCAAACAAGTAAAATTCGCACAATAGAATAGTTCGAACTCGCCCTAACGTTATAATAAATACGGAAACTTTGTTATTTCGAAATATGTCTCTTAGTTTGCAAACAAATCTAATTCTGCGTCTATTCCCTTTAATTCCATTATAAGTTCCCCCTCAAATTACCTTCGCCGTTCTACTTTATTTGATTATTTAAGTTTGGTGTAAATTAATTAATGCCTTAATGAATTCTGAAGTGGGAAGAGCGCGGCTTAATTGAAAATCGAAAGCAATTATTGCGAATTTTTAAATGGATTTTAATTTATTTATTTTTTGGTGCGCCCCTCTTTCGATTTCGATGTCGCCCACGTTCGATATTTTTTTTTCTTGTTCCGATTGTACCGATTGTACCCTACTAATTTAAAAAAAAAAAAAAACATTATAATTTGGTACCCCTCGCCTTCTTAAAATTTGTTTGAAAGCGCACAATCTGAGATTTGGCGATACTAATACAAGTGCGGCCCTGTTATTTTGAATTAAAAGTATTTAGAAAGTAAATTAAATATTGTGAATCGGGCTTAAAGCCGAGTGCGCACATTCGAGCTCAAAGTGGCACATTTCCGATCTCGGGAAAATGGAGCGCGCCGCTCCGCGTCGCGTTCCATTTGCCTCCCTCGCTCGGAAATGTGCCACTTTTCGCTCGAATGCGCACATCTTTGTATTTATTATATTTCTGTACATTAATCTTCTCTTTTTCGTATTAAAAAACGAAATTCAGTTTAGTAGATATCGATTTTATGTTTTGAACAATGTATTTACCATAGCAATGAGTGGGAGCGAGCGAAAAGATACGAAAACATCGCAAGTGCAAGCGAGAGGGAACGATAAAAATTGTTTAATGAATTTTTTGGCCTAAATTATCGCGCATCGTGCTTAAAACCGAGTGTGCGCATTTGAGCTCAAAGTGGCACATTTCCGATCTCGGAAATGTGAAACGCGCCGCTCCGCGTCGCGTTTTATTTGCCTCCTTCGCTCGGAAATGTGCCCCTTTTTGCTCAAATGCACACATCTACGCGTTTATTAGATTTGTGTAATTTAACTTTTGCTATTTCCAATGAAAAATTTAAATGTATCTTAATAAATATCGATTTTACGTTTAAAAACATATTTTTACTATAGCAATGAGTGGGAGAGAGCAAAAAGATACGAGAATCTCATATGTCTGAGTGAGAGGGAACGATTAAAATTTTTTAATTAATTTTTCGAATGTGCACATGTCCCGCATTCATTGGATCTGTCTATTTTTGTTTTTTTTTTATTAAATTTAGTGCAATAAATTAAAAATTGAAATAAAGTCCTAAATACAGTTTTATAATTTGTACTTAAAATTATTTAGAAAGTAAATTAATTATTGTGAATTGTGCTTTAAAGCCGAGTGCGCGCATTCGAGCTCAAAGTGGCACATTCCGATCTCGGGAAAATGAAGCGCGCCGCTCCGCGTCGCGCTTCATTTGCCTCCCTCGCTCGGAAATGTGCCACTTTTCGCTCGAACGCGCACATCTTTGTGTTTATTACATTCATGTACATTAATCTTTTCTTTTTCAAATCGAAAAATCCAAATCAGTTCAGTAAATATCGATTTTATGTTCAATGTGGGTGAGAAGAAACTATTAAAATTAATTTAGTGACACGAAAGAAGTATAACTTTAACGCGAGTACAGAAGTAAACGCACCGTGGGTTTTTTTGGCACAGCCACAAAACATATTGTCAACGAGCCGTACTGATTGAGAATTTATTAAGAGAAAATTGCAGTCAATTACTATAACTTGCGAATACAGTAAGGCCTCGTTTAACTCGTCCTCAATTAATGCTGATTTGATATAAAGCTCGAAGCTTCAAAATAGTTCAAAATTTAAGTTGGTTGAGGTTATTGCTGTGTTTTGTTTAACGTATAACGCATTCTAAGCATTAAACGAGGCCTTACTGTATATCAATGTATAGTAGAAAAAATAATTATGTAAACTTTGAACAATATTAAAAGATATTGGACGTAAACAATATGATTAGTTAAATATAACTTTTACGACATTTACTTAAGATGAAAATTGTAAAACGCGCAATACGCACTTATCAGAATTGGTTTAAATAATTATATTTTGGAAATTTATCACGTCAAAGTCGCCAACGTTCTGGTCTACCATCTTAAGTTATTAATGATCAAATCAAAGTCGTAATTGCAGCAGATGGGTATTTGTGATACATAATTCAAACACAACGAAATCGATTTTTTTTTAGAACGAATCATCACCGGTAATGAAAAATGGGTTTTCTGCAATAAAGTTGATCAAAAATAATCATGGTCCAAGCGTGATGGACCGCACGAATGCGCACACACTTTGAATTTTTTTGATTTTTTATTCGTCGTTTTTTCAAATCAAAAAAATTTAATTTAGTTTAGGAAGAGGGAACGATTTTAATTATTTAATTAATTTGTCGTGTAATTTGTTGGCCTTTAAATTTTAAACAATTAACTTTCATTTGTTATATATGCGGGAAAACTAAAATCGTTTATTTTATTTTATTTTTTGAAGAACTTTGTTTAAAAGCGGAAAATCGAAGTTTTGGCGATTCTAATACAAGTGCGGCTCTGTAATTTTTAATTAGAATTATTTAGAAAATAAATTAAATATTGTGAATCAGGCTTAAAACCGAGTGTGCACATTCGAGCTCAAAGTGGCACATTCCGATCTCGGGAAAATGAAGCGCGCCGCTCCGCGTCGCGCTTCATTTGCCTCCCTCGCTCGGAAATGTGCCACTTTTCGCTCGAATGCGCACATCTTCGTATTTATTACATTTGTGTACATTAATCTTCTCTTTCAAATCACAAAATGAAATTCAGTGTAGTAGATATCGATTTTATGTTTGAACAATGTATTTACCATAGCAATGAGTGGGGGCGAGCGAAAAGATACGAAAACTTCGCAAGTGCAAGCGAGAGGGAACGATTAAATTATTTAATTAATTTTTTAGGGTAAATTATCGTGAATCGTGCTTAAAATTGAGTGCGCACATTCGAGCTCAAAGTGCCACATTCCGATCTCGGGAAAATAAAGCGCGCCGCTCCGCGTCGCGTTTTATTTGCTTCCCTCGCTCGGAAATGTGCCACTTTTCGCTCGAACGCGCGCATCTTCGTATTTATTGAATTTGTCTACGTTAATCTTCTCTCTTCCGAACTAAATTTTGTCTTAGTAAAAAAATTTATGTTCGAAAAAAATTATAGCGTTTATTTTTATTAATGACGTTATTTAAAAACCCATTAAAAAATTTTCGGTAAGCCCCGTTGGGTCCTAATTAAAAAAATTAACCAACATTAATAAGCGAATAAAATAATGCAAGTTTTTTTTCAATACTTTGCTGTAATTCTTCGGCCGAATCAATTAAGCCTATCTGGCATTAATTGAAACAATTTGAAATTGCCTTTTTTCTTGCTGCATTTTGAATTTGCTAAATAGAAGAAAAAAAGAAGTTCAGTTACTACTATCGAAGTAAAAAGTATTGTCACTTCACTTTGAAAGCTCAGATTTCAAAAAATACCCAATGTATTTCAACCAAACTAAATTGCTATTATAGACAATTTATTTTTACACGTCCATGAATAATTCCAAATTTTTTAACAAGGCGTTAATTGGTTACATTAATTTAATGTTCAAAAAACTAGGTTATTTACTCATATTTTACAAATGCCTACTTTTAATAATTATACATCGGAAACGAATCATATTTATGTATATGATAGATACATCCTTTTAGTAGTTTAATTAAAACTTTATGCTATTGCGATGATTAAAAAAAAATTTGGTTTGATTCTACTTCGATTTCCTCATTTGAAAAGTTATTTTGCAAAATGTTGGTTGCATATTAGAAAAGTAAAACAAAATAATATTATTTATGTTACAAGTAAAAGAGAAATACAATTGCTTAGGGAACGTAGAGCGGCGTAGAGCATGACTCCACGCCGTCCGGTACTTTTACAATTATTACGAAGCGGCACATAGCACACTCATTCACAACTATCATTTATAATTATATGTATTTGACTAAATGATTTCTTTTTATGCACATATATGACAAAGACACGAGATATTTTGTGGATTTATGCTTCTAGAAAATTTTTGAATAAAGCGGCACAACACAAACATTATTATTATCAACGCAAAATTTCGAAAACGTTTCTAAGCAATTGATAAGAGACTGCAAACAATTTTTTGTAAATAAAAGTCATAAATAATTCGATATGTAGTTTGCCGCTTCAATAAAACCTTCAAAATTCAAAAACGTTGGAAAATGTGGCGGTTTTTTGATGTATCACTTTGTTTTGAAAATACAACCCTTCAGTGGTGAACAATACTTTTTACTTGAATAGTACTTAGGTTTAAGAAAATTAATTATTCGACGAAAAAAAATCGATTTCAATAAAAGAAACGCGAGGCCGTGTTTAAGAGACCACGTTAAGAGCAAAAACATCAAAAAATCAATTTTTGAAAATTTGTGTGTTATTGTGTTTTAAAATGGGGCAGCGCACAATATGTTTTGTCTATTGTTTATATACGAAATGTAACTCCTATCGCTTTCAACACGTTTTCAATGGGGCCCTTTGAAGCACTCCATATTTTTTTTTATCAATCTGATAGGCGCGCACTAATTACACAAAAGCCAATAAATAAACCGAAAACTCTCAGACAACTATTTTCAGATGAACGCAAATCGATGACTTTATGAAATATTAAATTGCACGCTTAGGGTTCTTGATTAATTGCTTTTCGTCCATTATCCTGCATGCGTTCTCGTTTTCTTTTGCTTTCGAACAAATAATTTACGTTGTCGCAATTTGACAAACTAACTTTAAAAAGTCCGATTATTTTTAAGAAAGTTTAGTGGCGAAACTTGGCCGAAAGTTTAATGGCTAAAAAAAGACGTCTTTTAGCTTTAGATGAAATAGTTTTCTTTTTCTTCGTGTCGCTAAGTAATACTTAAGCACTTATTGCAAGCGGAAAATGTTTTTCTTTTTAAAAGGGGCTTTTTGTATTGGGCGAAATAAAAATGGTAATTGATTTTTAAACGCGCTCGAATAAAAGTGACTTCGAATTGTCGGTCTTTTTGGCTTTGGATGAGCTTAACAAACCAAAGGCGTGCTATTTAAATTTTTTTATTTTCTTAATTGCGTCTTTAGAAATTCATATGTCGATTACTTATAGAGATGTCTTCAAAAACTTTTTAGATACTGAAAGCTGGTTTATCGGAGCGTAACATTAATCCCAAAGACAATTAGGGCCAAGTGTTAAATCATAGAGAAAAACACGCATAAAGCGGTTTAAGTGTAAATGTATCGAAAATTCTTATGTTTCAAAATGCTATCTTCGCGAGTTTCCCAAATTCGTTTTATTTCTGAGCGTATGGGACACGAATAAGTCAAAAACCGGTGCTAACTTAAAGCCCCCAAAATTGACTAAAATCGAAAAAAAAACATGAATGTTAATCCATGTTTTTTTGACAAAAAATGAATTAATAGAATTGCTTTATATTTCAAGGGGATGTTCTTACGTACCCCTAGCAACTATAGCCGGTGTCATTTCTCCGCGATATCCCTCTAAAACTCAAATTTTCGCCCTTTTGAAAAATTAAAGTTGGCTTTAAAATAAAATTTTTAAAACACCTTAATTTTTTTATTTTTGGGAAGTACGCGGAAAGCGTTCTTTTTCCAGAGTATTAGGCCTTAGTACGTCCTTCAAATTTTTGAAAAAAAGCAAAAGGGTTACCTTTGTTTTTTTTCGAAAATTTGAAAATATAAATCTGGATTTGCCAGACTTTTTTGGTTTGGATAGGTAAATAATCATAGGCGTGCTATTTCAAATTTTTGAGTAAAACGGCTGCAAAGAGTCCGACTTGTAATTAATTTTTCTAAATTTCCACTTTGAAAAATTGTAGCTCGGTTATTTGTGAACGGATCTTTAAAACTATTCAGATTATAAAGGCCCGTTTATTTGAGCGTAAGATAGCCAAAAAATAAAGGGTGCTAAATTTAAGTTTGGAGTAAAACGCGCAAAAACTTTTAAAAATTTAAATTTCAAATTTCCACTTGGGAAAAACGTACTCTATTCTCATGCAGAATAGGACTTTACTACTATTCGTTCGTAAACAAACTTTTCAGCGAAGATTACAAAAAAATTAACTAGGGCCCAATGTTTAAAGTTGGAAAAAGTTATCAAACATTTAAAAAAATTTTACTTTCCACAAGTGGGTAAGGGAGTTACCGTTACTTTCAAATTTTCATTTAGAGATTTGTCATTTCACCAGAGGGAAAAACTTTTAAGAACAATTAACCCAAAAATTATTTTTTAACCACGAACTTTGACGTAATTGGCATATCCTTTGTTCCTTTGAGATCTTATAAATCCGAAAGATTGATTGCTCTTCTGCTTTTCGAAAGATTTCTCCGTAATATGACAAAGCATGTGGGCGCAAATAAAAAATAAGCCAAGTCAACTTCGAGGTCTGCGAGCAAAGAATTATTTTGAATGGGCTTTTCCTTAATTTCTGATTTGCGAAGACAAATCGAAGATTTGGCAACGCATTTAATTGAAAATTGGTTGCGTTTGATTTATGCGATTGTCTTTGATTAAAAGTTGGCAGCTTTCGGGTAAATAAATAAGTTATTAACGGAAGTTGTAATGATAATGACTAAAGTTCGAAAATGCTAAATAGTTATTTGGGGTTTGTTTTAGTAGTAATTAAACAGAAGCAAGCTTATGGCGCTTTGACGATTAAGAAACTTCTTTCGCGTGTCGTCGCGTCGCCAAATATTTAAATTGGGAAACGATTTCGCCGAAAGTAAAAAAAGTGCTTTTTGCAGAATTTTGGGAAAAGAGCGTGTGGAAGTTTGACCAAATTTGATTTGTATAGGGGAACCTGTTGTACCCTGACACTTTTTTCACTTGTAATTTTTTTTAAATTGTATATGTAACAATTTCTTGGTAAAATGAATTGCATCGTAGTGGGGCACTAATAAGGCATTCATCATAAAATATTTGAAAGCATTACCAACCGTTTACTCGAATTGCTATAAGATTTAAAAATTTGTGGATCTATGTCCTAGGTACAAGAGTGGTGATGTACTTTGGCTCTACTCACATTAAGCAAAATAAAAGCCATTGTTCTATGAAAACTAGATATTTATTTTTCGATTATAAGAACTACGAATGTTCTTCTTTGAGATGACACTAAAATTGTTTCAAAAATTAATGAAACTTTTCTCGTATACTAAAATTTCACATTCTTAATGGTTAACTTTGCAAAAATTTAAATTTTTCGTTAGAAATGCGAGGCATGTTATCTGAAGCAAAATAAAAACAAATAAGAATTTATAACTAAGGTATATCTAAATTTTTATTTATTGCACGTTTATCTTAGGGCCAAGGTACAACTTATTGACGGTGACCGAGGTACAACACACCAACCCTTGATGTTTAAACTCAAAAATAAAATTAAAGATTATGCTGTGCCGAAATCAGACCACTACTATGCAAACATTAATAAATAATCTTTCTATTACGATGAGTCATTTGTTATTAGGCAATAAAAATCAATAAGACATTTAAGTAAAAAGAATATAAAAAGACTTACTTTTTTTCGATTAACAATTTCAATTGATCTCATCCATTAACAAAGCACATTGGCCAGCTGCTGCCAACTTTACGTTAATGTCTGTCAATGTGGCATTTAAAATATCGAAAATTATGGGTCACGAAAGCCCCCAAATATTAAAAAAAAAAAGTTGCTCTAGGTAGAGATGGACCAAGGTACAACAGGTTACCCTAATTTGCGTATTTGATGGATAACTTCATCCACGATTGCATTTTGCGGAAAAGAACGTATGTCCGGGATTCTCGGCTTTTTTTACAAAAATGGTTACTTTGATTTTTAGAGTGATTGATATAGATGTAACTTTATACGATTATTATAAAAAAAAACACTAAATTATAAACGAAGGACATTTTTAGAAGACAACAAAATTAATGTGTTATCTCCTATCAAAATTAAATCATTTTAGTTCTTCCCTCTCGCTTGCACTTACTAGATTGTCGTATTTTTTCGCTCGCTCCCACTCATTGCTATGGTAAAAATACGTTTCTCGAACAAAAAATCGATTTTGACTGAACTAAATTATTTTTTTCGATTTGAAAGTGCGAAGAATAGAAAAAACTAAACAACACGAAGTATGCGCGCATTCGAGCGAAAAGTGGCACATTTCCGAGCGAGGGAGGCAAATGAAGCGCGACGCGGAGCGGCGCGCTTCATTTTCCCGAGATCGGAATGTGCCACTTTGAGCTCGAATGTGCGCACTCGGCTTTAAGCACGATTCACAATAATTAATTTACTTCCTAATTAATTTTAAGTACAAATTACAAAACTTTAGTGGCCCACTTCAGAAAATTTGACTCATGTACAATTTTAATTAATCAAAAACGCGATTTAGTAAACATTCGAAAGTACACCTGAAAATATTTATGACGTAACTATAGTTACGACATAATGAATTCCATCTGATTGGCTAATTAATTGGTGGCCATTATAGTGAATCAAGAATGAGACAATCACAGTGGCTCATTTAAAGCGGGACTTTTAAAAGTCTATTATTGCGCTCTTTTGGCTAACTCGATTTCTGGTTTCAGCTTGGCTAAACTTATTGAGGTTCGACTGTATTTATACATTATACATAATCAATAGGATATAGCTTGGAAACTGCTGGTCTAAAACATATAATAGAACTCCCCCCAACCGTCAAAAAGAAAAATCTAAGCCAAAAAGAGAAGGTAATTTAATTGTAAAAAAAATCCCAAAGCGTGTGTTTATAGACACGCGTTGGAAGTAATACTTCTTTGGCGCAATTAAATTAAATACAACTTTCTTTAATGTCGTATTTTCAAATTATTCTTTTTGGCTTGTATATTTTAAATTAAATTCAATAAATACGAGGATGTGCGCATTCGAGCGAAAAGTGGCACATTTCCGAGCGAGGGAGGCAAATGAAGCGCGACGCGGAGCGGCGCGCTTCATTTTCCCGAGATCGGAATGTGCCACTTTGAGCTCGAATGTGCGCACTCGGCTTTAAGCACGATTCACAATAATTAATTCACTTCCTATTTAATTTTAAGTACAAATTACAAAACTTTAGTGGCCCACTACAGAAAATTTGACTCATATACAATTTTAATTAATCAAAAACGCGATTTAGTAAACATTCGAAAGTACACCTGAAAATATTTATGACGTAACTATAGTTACGACATTATGAATTCCATCTGATTGGCTAATTAATTGGTGGCCATTATAGTGAATCAAGAATGAGCCAATCACAGTGGCTCATTTAAAGCGGGACTTTTAAAAGTCTATTATTGCGCTCTTTTGGCTAACTCGATTTCTGGTTTCAGCTTGGCTATAACTTATCGAGGTTCGACTGTATTTATACATTATACATAATCAATAGAATATAGTTTGGAAACTGCTGGTCTAAAACATATAATAGAACTCCCCCCAACCGTCAAAAAGAAAAATCTAAGCCAAAAAGAGATGGTAATTTAATTGTAAAAAAAATCCCGAAGCGTGTGTTTATAGACACGCGTTGGAAGTAATACTTCTTTGGCGCAATTAAATTAAATACAACTTTCTTTGATGTCGTATTTTCAAATTATTCTTTTTGGCTTGTATATTTTAAATTAAATTCAATAAATACGAGGATGTGCGCATTCGAGCGAAAAGTGGCACATTTCCGAGCGAGGGAGGCAAATGAAGCGCGACGCGGAGCGGCGCGCTTCATTTTCCCGAGATCGGAATGTGCCACTTTGAGCTCGAATGTGCGCACTCGGCTTTAAGCACGATTCACAATAATTAATTCACTTCCTAATTAATTTTAAGTACAAATTACAAAACTGTATTTAGGAGTCAATTTTCAATTTTGAATTTATTGCACTAAATTTAATAAAAAAAAACAAAAATAGACAGAACATATGAATGCGGGATATGTGCACATTCGAAAAATTAATTAAAAAATTTTTATCGTTCCCTCTCACTCACACATATGAGATTATCGTATCTTTTCGCTCTCTCCCACTCATTGCTATAGTAAAAATACGTTTTTAAACGTAAAATCGATATTTATTAGCTACGTTTAAATTTTTCATACAATGAAGTGATTCAAATTGCGTCACACATAACGCACTTTCCCCTTCTATCGCCCCCTCCACCGCCCTTTTCGTACTTAACAATTCCCACATTTTGGTAACGCTCGAAAATTGTAGCACCCGCGCCAAAGAAGCTTCACTTCAACATCATTTGCTGCATTAAAACTTCGAACAAAAACACAAACAAACACTCGCACAACTTCCTCGCTCGAATTTCGCCAACCTTTCATCTCTTTGTGCATTAATAATTTCCTCTAAACAGCAAATTAACCAATAAACGGAATTTAATGGAGTCATTGCACAAAAGGCGTCCACACAACTCCTCCAAGTTTTGGTTCATTTAAAATTAAAACAAAAAAAAAACACCCCATCTGAGTATTTCGCTCTTAAATTATTTAAAGGAG
This sequence comes from Sinopyrophorus schimmeli, assembly GCA_036325965.1. NCBI lineage: Eukaryota > Metazoa > Arthropoda > Insecta > Coleoptera > Elateridae > Sinopyrophorus > Sinopyrophorus schimmeli. The sequence continues at coordinate 252,013 of JARFIZ010000071.1, forward strand.
CTTAATTGCGTTGCGGGCGCTTCTTCTAAGGTGCGCGTAAATAAAAGACGCTCTTAAGAGAAAAGGAAATGAGCCCTCTAAAGCGCCTTTCGGCGCCAAATTAAAATTTTATGCAGACAAACATTTTTTTACAAAACCAATCGCGCGCCGAAACGACTCGATTCGACCTCGCTCAAAAACTTGATCCGAAGACTTCGATCCGATCGAAAAAATTAAAATTACTTTTTTCGCGCAAAAAAAGTTCGTCTTTTGCGTGCGAATTAGTGTACGTTTTTTTTTTTTCAAAACTCGAATTTGAAATGTGAGGGGACGTGCGGGGCGAAGTGTGTAATAAGAAAAACGTACCTTTGCCAAAACGTCCGCTTAGAATTCCTTTACAAAAAAACACGGCACGATTTTTGCGACGAGCTTGGATCGGGCTTCGCGCCGCGTCGAGTTCGAAAGGGAGAGCCACGGCGAAGAGCGTCGCGACGTCTGTTCGGGCCTCCGTTCGAAAGGACTGCGAGCGGCGGCGGGCCGACGCGACCGCGCTTGCGCCCCGCCGATTTTTTCGCGCAATTTTTGGCCGAACTTAATAATTATTATCTGCGATTAAATCGTTGATAGGAAGCGCGTCGCTTATTACTTTTAACGATTCAATTGTAAACAATTAAACAGCTGCGAGTGCACGATTAATTAACACTGAACTTATTACTCGTCGTTTTTATATTTTTTTGTGCACAGCAATAATTGCAGGTTTGCCATTATTTACTTTTAAAACTCGAGCTTTTGGTAACGTAAAATTGCTTTGTAAAGTGTCTTATGATTAAATCAGCGGTTTCCAAAATGTGCGTTAAGGCGCCTCCCTTAAAAAAAAAATTAGGAGGCTGTATTCACACCAGCAACACCGCATCTCTTTTTTTTAGTGTTTCTATAGAGTTATTTTTGTGAAAAATAAGCGCTACAACTTTTTCCCAACAGAATATTCGAATTGGACGGAATTAAGCTATAACGTCTTAACCAACAAAATTCAAAAATCGACGTTTTAGCGAGTTTTTTAATTTATTTATTTTGTTTTCTATGACAATAAACTTAACAATAAAAAAAAATACTTTTTAGTTAAATGTTGCTATTTCCTAGAAGAAAGAAGTACAAATTATTAAAATTTCAAAAAAAGCAAATGACTACCCGGGAAATTTTTTTTTATATAATCATGTATAATCATATATAATCATGTATAACTTTATATAGTTTTATATGATTATATATGGTTTTATATTAATGTATATATAATTATGTATAAAATTATAAAATTATATAAAACTATATAAAATTTTATAAAGTAGCTTATTCCTGGAAAAAAGTATTTTATATAATTATATGTAATTATGTATAAAAGTATATTAATTTTTATATAATTATATATATTCTATTTTTTTATAAAATTATATTAGATTGCTTATATTAAATTATATATAATGTTATAATATTATATAAATTTATACATAATTATATATATTTTTATATAAACCGCGAAAACATTTTAACCATCTAACCTCAAAATTGTACATGTGTCAAACATGAAAGATTGTCATTTTAGTAGGTCATTTTTAGTAAATATTTGAGAAGGCTTGTAGGTCAGCGGCAGAGCAAGCAGTCTCTCGATCCAGGCGTCCGGGGTTCAAATCCCCAAAAAAAGTACATAATTCTGTTTCAGATTAATCGATGACGTAATTAATCGCACACCACGCTACTCATTGCAAACAACCTTTCCTTCCACTAAATAAGCAGATACCGAATCACAAAGGTTCTAATTAGTAGACTGATGGTAATTATCACAAATGTTTCTGTAGGGAATTATTATATAAAATTTATTTTTTACATTTACCATATATATAATTTTATATAATTATGTAAAATCATACATAATTATTTATATAAAATTTTATAGAATTATGTAAAATTATATAAAACTAGATAAAATTATATCGCGCCAAAATTCGTATATAATTATATATGATGATTTATATAATTTTATATAAAAAAATTTCCCGGGTAATTAAAAACAGTTAATTCGTTTTTGCGTAAAGAGCGTACGTTGAAAAGCGTTATGCAATAAGGGAGCGTTCAAGTATTACGTAACGCAATATAGGGGGCGAGGACGGGGGAGGGGGGTGTCTTGTAAAGCGGTACGATGCGTTACGGGGGGCGACCAATGCGTTACGTAACATTTTTGAACATTTTTGAACGCTCCCTAACGTCTTAACTAAAATAAAAATTAAACTCTAATACAGTCGAACCTCGATAAGTCGAAGTGGAAGGACAGCAAAAATAATTCGTCATATCAAAAACTCGAGTTACCAAAAGAAGTTCAGTTAAATACTTCCGTATATATATATATATAATTTACTTTTTATAGAAAATAACCAAAATTGATCTACAATCATTAACATTATTTATTTTTATTAAGACCCTAAGAAATATAGCTATTTACACATTATTTGCTTATCTATTGGCCTAAATTATTGTGAATCATGTTTAAAACCGAGTGTGCACATTCGAGCTCAAAGTGGCACATTCCGATCTCGGGAAAATGAAGCGCGCCGCTCCGCGTCGCGCTTCATTTGCCTCCCTCGCTCGGAAATGTGCCACTTTTCGCTCGAATGCGCGCATCTTTGCATTCGTTAAGTTTGTCTTCTTTATCCTACGCTCTTTCAAACGAAAAAAATTAATTTTGTTTAGTAAATATCGATTTTATATTCAAAAAACGTATTTACCATAGCAATGAGTGGGAGAGAGCGAAAAGATACGAGAATCTCTTGTGTGCGAGTGAGAGAGAATGAATAGAATGATATAACAAATTTTTCGTTTAATTTATTGGCATAAATTATTGTGAATCGTGCTTAAAACCGAGTGCGCACATTCGAGCTCAAAGTGGCACATTCCGATCTCGGGAAAATGAAGCGCGCCGCTCCGCGTCGCGCTTCATTTGCCTCCCTCGCTCGGAAATGTGCCACTTTTCGCTCGAATGCGCACATCCTCGTATTTTTTACATGAATATAATTTACCGTAAGCTCCTTCAAATTAAAAATTTTAATATACAGTCGAACCCTGATAAGTCGAAGTCGAAGGACAGCAAAAAAAATTCGTCATATCAAAAACTCAAGTTACCAAAAGAAGTTCAGTTAAATACTTCCATGTATATATATATATATATATATATCATTTATTTTTTATAGAAAATAACCAAAATTGATCTACAATCATTAACATTATTTATTTTTATTAAGACCCTAAAAATATAGTTATTTACATATTATATACTTATTTATTAGCCTAAATTATTGTGAATCATGTTTAAAACCGAGTGTGCACATTCGAGCTCAAAGTGGCACATTCCGATCTCGGGAAAATGAAGCGCGCCGCTCCGCGTCGCGCTTCATTTGCCTCCCTCGCTCGGAAATGTGCCACTTTTCGCTCGAATGCGCACATCCTCGTATTTTTTACATCAATATAATTTACCGCAAGCTCCTTCAAATCAAAAATTTTAATATACAGTCGAACCCCGATAAGTCGAAGTCGAAGGGACAGCAAAAATAATTCGTCTTATCAAAAACTGGAGTTACAAAAAGAAGTTCAGTTAAATACTTCCGTGTATATATATATCATTCATTTTTTATAGAAAATAACCAAAATTGATCTACAATCATTAACATTATTTATTTTTATTAAGACCTTAAAAAATATATTTATTTACATATTATTTACTGTTAAATTGAAAGTAATCTCAAATTGTCTTTTGCTTCATTGCTCCAAAATGTTGCGTTTCTACAAATTTTTCCAATGATCTTACCGATAATAATATATCTGTAGGAACATCTTCTTGAGCACATAGGAATAGAGAAATAGTATCTATTGCATTGTAAACTTGAGTTGTTGAAGGGATGTTTACTGTAACATCTGTATCACTTTCATATTCACTTTCACTTTCACAGTTTTTCTTATTTTCTTCTAGCACTTTACTTATAATGCTTTCATCGCTAGGAATTTCAGCAACTTCCAAATCTTTATCAACGTTGACATTTGTCATTTGTATCTTCAGCAGCTACAATTAGGTCTCTGTTTTTAAAATGGTTGATAAAGTGTTTGCGGAATACCAAAATCTTTAGCTATATCCTTTTTCTTTTGAGCCCACGTTCCACTTCTTTTATAAGATTAATTTTCTCCCTTATGGTTAAACTTTTAATTTTCGTTTACACTCCATGTTAATACGTAAATAATTTTAGAAAAGTATTAAACTTTTTAGATTTTCTGTTATACTCTGTTACAAACTATAAAGAACGTAAAACACATTTGTTAGTCTTCGTAGTCGACGAATAACTAGCAAATTGAAAACTAAAATGCAAAAATAGTTTCTTTTTTTGTAAAATAAACGGTAAAACCATCTCAAAAATTTATAACTGTTTATAAGGCATTTAAACATAAATTAGTTTTTAAATCCAATTGAAGTGCCGCCGTCAAAACATTCTAGTAGTATAAACCTTTTATTCGTAGTTAACAATAGAGCTTTTAAAGCATCAATAACACCAAACCAAGCCGTCGTTAATCCTCTCTCAGGTAGAGAAATTTTTAGAAAAGTTGTAAAATTAAAAACTTCGACACATCGACCTATTTACTAATGTAAACTTGTATTTAATGAATTGTAAAACGCTTCGACTAATTAAATAATTCGATTTATTAAATTTCGAGTTATTGACATAAAAATATTAACGTTGAGATAGGCAAGTCCTAGGGAAACTGGATTGAGTTCGAGCTATCAAAAATTCGGCTTATCGGCGCTCGACTTATGGAAGTTCGACTGTAATTATAATTTTTAATTTCGGTTATTTTCAGTTAAATTTTTATAATTTTCGATTTTGATTTATTTCTAATTAAAATTGTTTTAACTATGATAAAAATAATTCAAAATGAAAGACAGCAATTGAAAAAATATGCAAATAGTTATTAATATTCAATTTTCGTTCATTTCATCTTCTACTCCAGTTACTTCCATTTGAAAATCCAAGTCTCCATAGTATCCATCAACATCTTCTTCTATTGTATCGTCACCAATTAAATCATTGTAAAATTCATGGTTAACTTCAGGAATCAGATGCATATACGATTTTATATCTTTTAATTTAGCTTGAGCTATAGATTTACCATTGGGCCATAACATCTCCGAATTATCAGAAAAAATATTCTTTACAAGTGAATTTTTTCCTTTTTTTTAATGTCAATTTTTTTATACTTATCAGTGTCATTATATGACATTTGAACGAAAATTTTGAAAGGCTCATCCTTGAAAATTTTTATTTGTCTTATGTTAAACCATTTTACTTTTTCCCCAGCCAACGTTTTTTTTCGATTTGTATTTTTTTTTTCAATCGATTGAGTACTAACAAAATCTTCTTTTTGTAATGAATTAATAATGAACGGATTTTTTTTTCGACACTGTCTCATAACCTCGAGATCATCTTTCGGAGTATAAATTTTTTGTTGTCTTTTGAGTGCACATTCCACATCGCCAAAATCACTATCGTTTGGTAAATAGCTGTGACCTGATACCAAAAAATTTTAATTCAATACTTTTTAAGCAATAATTATTCTCAAGAATAGATTTTAACAACAGTACGATTTTAATATTACGATTTTGTCCTCCACATGAGTCACTCCAGAGAATTAATTCTTTAACAGAAGTATCAACATGAACTTTATATATATTTTCTTAAACATGAACCTACTCAAAACGTAAATAAATAATTGGTATTGTGGGTACTGTAGATACGACGTTTTTGCGAAATGAGATTTTTGAATAACACTACAAGCAGTTAGGACAATTGGCCAAGAGATGGCACAAGGGTCGGTATAGCAGGAAAATTAAATATAATATATTGCAGCACAAAATACGAAATACGTTCATCATAATAACTCGATTTTTTTAAAAATGTTGGTTAAGACGTTATTGCTTAATTTCATCCAATTTAAGTTTTTCAAAATGGCGAAAATTTTTGTGTTTGAGAAAAATTTACGTTGCGCCCTATACTTATTTGACATGTATTTTATGTAAAAATCCCAGAATTCCGAATCCGTCTCGCTTTTAATGATTGCATCGTAAATAAGGACGCTACGATTTTTTTTGTGAATCAAGGGGGTATTTTTTTGATTTATTTAGATTTATCGATTATGGGGGTTTTTAGTTACGACCTGGTTCCGACGTATTAAGACCTAATACGTTAAGAAATGAAAGATTTCTGCGTACTGCGCAAAGATAAAAAAGTTATTGCATTTCTAATGATTGATCTTGAAACAAAATTTATGTTTTCAAAATTGGGAAAATTTTTGCTTTTAGAGGGATAGCAGGGGGATTTGTTAATGTACAACATGTATACAAATAACTACGCAAAATTAAAGATTGAAAATAGTAGAAGCCAATATTCTTGTAACACTGAATAAATTATTTTCTTTGATTAAATAAATCGCTAATTTTCTTTTAAATTTTCAAGGCTCTTTTTAGTCGACTTTGTCGCTTTTGATATTAGGTATCTTTCCTGTTGGGGCCCCTGCTATAGCCTATATCAGCTTGAACACAACAGTTTCGATTTCTGATTTTTTGAGTACGGACCTGAATTTTTCCTGTTCTTAATACAAACTAAACTTTATACATTTTAGAAAATTACGACAAATTTAAATCCAAATAAAGCGTCTAACCGTTTGGTAATTTTTGAAATGCTCAATTCCTTGTCGATCATAAACTAAAAATTAGGTTTAATTAAAAATCCAGTAAGAACAAATACGTTCGTAACACCCTGTATTACGTTTTACCTTCGTCAAAGTAAATCGATAATTTTATTAAAAATAATCGAGGTTCTTTTGGTCGGCGTTATCGCTTTTGATATCGGGCAGCTTAGCTTTGGGGGTCACGGGATATGACTTATATCCGCACTTACATAAAACTTTCGAATTTTGAATCATTTTTCAATGTACAACGAAGTCGAACGGTTGTGTTTTAATTGTTGCCATAAATTAGTGCGTCAAATTTTCCTAACAACTCTTCATTTAAGGTAAATAGCAATTATAACGATTTCTTTTAAAATTTTCCTCCATGGGTAGCCTTTGTTATATTGAAGGGTTGGTAGTTGCTATAGTTGGTAATTAATTTAAACATCCTTTGTTCGCTTCATCAAATTCCAGAAACAGCCGATTTTTTTAAAAAAGTCCTACGGTCTTTTAGAATTAATCAGTGCATCAACTCTTCATTACTTTCGTTACTTTAAATCCAAATTTTTAGTGTTTTAGTATTTTGTAAAAACATTTTATTAATATTTAAAAAACAAATATAAATGTACGTATCTATTAATCATATTTGACTGTAATTATCCTTTTGGTAGGAGGCACTACTTTAAGAAATCAGTGGCATAGCTAGGTCACCAAGAGCCCCGGTGCGAAAAAGCAATTGGGGCCCCATCAAAACTGCTTCGGTTTTATCGGGTCAGTTCGGGGTTTGTTGGCCAGGTGCGGAGGGGGCTTCCGGGCTTCGGGCTCCGGCACTGCCAAGCTCTCCGATAATTACTCCAGTGGCTCCAAACATATAACCACTCTAATAGTTTCAGCTCTTTCGTTAATTTTATTAATTCTATTTTGTTATGTGTTTAGAAGTCCATGCTTTTTTGGCACAAAATGAAAAAAATAGAATTGCTTTATATTGAAAGGGGATGTTCCTACGTACCCCTAACAACCATAACCGGTGTAATTTCCTGGCGCTCCCGCTCTAAAATAAAAATTTTCGATGAAACTAAATAAATCAAAAACAATACCTCCTTGATTCACAAAAAAAATCGTAGCGCCTTTATTTTTGATCCAATCATTACAAACGACACGGATTCGGAATCCTGAGGCTTTTTTACATAAGATACATGTATAATATGTATAGGGTGCGACGTTAATTTTTCGAAAATAAAAAATTGCGAATTTTAGCGCTCATTTTGAGCCAATTTTGAACTTTCAAAAAATTGTAGCGCCGTTATTTGTGGACGGATCTTTAAAAGCTATTCAGAATCGGATTTGGCAACCTTTTTGGCTTCGGATAGGCCTAAGAAACCGTAGGCGTGCTATTCCAGAGCTTTGGGAAAACGTTTTGAAAATTCAAAATCGATGGGTTTTAACCCATGTATTTTCGATAAAAAATGAAAAAAATAGAATTGCTTTATATTGCGAGGGGACGTTCCTACGTACCCCTAGTGACTATAACCGGTGTCATTTCCCCGCGCTTCCCCTCTAAAATAAAAATTTTTGATACAAACTAAATGATTAAAAATACGTACCCCTTGATTCACAAAAAAAATCGTAGCGCCCTTATTTTCGATCCAATCATTACAAACGACACGGATTCGGAATCCTGAGGCTTTTTTACATAAGATACATGTATAATATGTATAGGGTGCGACGTTAATTTTTCGAAAATAAAAAATTTCGAATTTTAGCGCTCATTTTGAGCCAATTTTGAACTTTCAAAAAATTGTAGCGGCGTTATTTGTGGACGGATCTTTAAAAACTATTCAGAATCGGATTTGGCAGCCTTTTTGGCTTCGGATAGGCCTAAGAAACCGTAGGCGTGCTATTCCAGAGCTTTGGGAAAACGTTTTGAAAATTCAAAATCGATGGGTTTTTACCCATGTATTTTGGATAAAAAATGAAAAAAATAGAATAGCTTTATATTGCGAGGGGACTTTCCTACGTACCCCTAGTGACTATAACCGGTGTCATTTCCCCGCGCTTCCCCTCTAAAATAAAAATTTTCGATACAAACTAAATGATTAAAAATACGTACCCCTTGATTCACAAAAAAAATCGTAGCGCCCTTATTTTCGATCCAATCATTACAAACGACACGGATTCGGAATCCTGAGGCTTTTTTACATAAGATACATGTATAATATGTATAGGGTGCGACGTTAATTTTTTGAAAATAAAAAATTTCGAATTTTAGCGCTTATTTTGAGCCAATTTTGAACTTTCAAAAAATTGTAGCGCCGTTATTTGTGGACGGATCTTTAAAAACTATTCAGAATCGGATTTGGCAACCTTTTTGGCTTCGGATAGGCCTAAGAAACCGTAGGCGTGCTATTCCAGAGCTTTGGGAAAACGTTTTGAAAATTCAAAATCGATGGGTTTTAACCCATGTATTTTTGATAAAAAATGAAAAAAATAGAATTGCTTTATATTGCGAGGGGACGTTCCTACGTACCCCTAGTGACTATAACCGGTGTCATTTCCCCGCGCTTCCCCTCTAAAATAAAAATTTTCGATACAAACTAAATGATTAAAAATACGTACCCCTTGATTCACAAAAAAAATCGTAGCGCCCTTATTTTCGATCCAATCATTACAAACGACACGGATTCGGAATCCTGAGGCTTTTTTACATAAGATACATGTATAATATGTATAGGGTGCGACGTTAATTTTTCGAAAATAAAAAATTGCGAATTTTAGCGCTCATTTTGAGCCAATTTTGAACTTTCAAAAAATTGTAGCGCCGTTATTTGTGGACGGATCTTTAAAAGCTATTCAGAATCGGATTTGGCAACCTTTTTGGCTTCGGATAGGCCTAAGAAACCGTAGGCGTGCTATTCCAGAGCTTTGGGAAAACGTTTTGAAAATTCAAAATCGATGGGTTTTAACCCATGTATTTTGATAAAAATGAAAAAATAGAATTGCTTTATATTGCGAGGGACGTTCCTACGTACCCCTAGTGACTATAACCGGTGTCATTTCCCCGCGCTTCCCCTCTAAAATAAAAATTTTCGATACAAACTAAATGATTAAAAATACGTACCCCTTGATTCACAAAAAAAATCGTAGCGCCCTTATTTTCGATCCAATCATTACAAACGACACGGATTCGGAATCCTGAGGCTTTTTTACATAAGATACATGTATAATATGTATAGGGTGCGACGTTAATTTTTCGAAAATAAAAAATTGCGAATTTTAGCGCTCATTTTGAGCCAATTTTGAACTTTCAAAAAATTGTAGCGCCGTTATTTGTGGACAGATCTTTAAAACTATTCAGAATCGGATTTGGCAGCCTTTTTGGCTTCGGATAAGCCTAAGAAACCGTAGGCGTGCTATTCCAGAGCTTTGGGAAAACGTTTTGAAAATTCAAAATCGATGGGTTTTAACCCATGTATTTTGATAAAAATGAAAAAATAGAATTGCTTTATATTGCGAGGGACGTTCCTACGTACCCTAGTGACTATAACCGGTGTCATTTCCCGCGCTTCCCTCTAAAATAAAAATTTTCGATACAAACTAAATGATTAAAAATACGTACCCCTTGATTCACAAAAAATCGTAGCGCCCTTATTTTCGATCCAATCATTACAAACGACACGGATTCGGAATCCTGAGGCTTTTTACATAAGATACATGTATAATATGTATAGGGTGCGACGTTAATTTTCGAAAATAAAAATTGCGAATTTTAGCGCTCATTTTGAGCCAATTTTGAACTTTCAAAAATTGTAGCGCCGTTATTTGTGGACGGATCTTTAAAACTATTCAGAATCGGATTTGGCAACCTTTTGGCTTCGGATAGGCCTAAGAAACCGTAGGCGTGCTATTCCAGAGCTTTGGGAAAACGTTTTGAAAATTCAAAATCGATGGGTTTTAACCCATGTATTTTGATAAAAATGAAAAAATAGAATTGCTTTATATTGCGAGGGACGTTCCTACGTACCCTAGTGACTATAACCGGTGTCATTTCCCCGCGCTTCCCTCTAAAATAAAAATTTTCGATACAAACTAAATGATTAAAAATACGTACCCTTGATTCACAAAAAAAATCGTAGCGCCCTTATTTTCGATCCAATCATTACAAACGACACGGATTCGGAATCCTGAGGCTTTTTTACATAAGATACATGTATAATATGTATAGGGTGCGACGTTAATTTTTCGAAAATAAAAAATTGCGAATTTTAGCGCTCATTTTGAGCCAATTTTGAACTTTCAAAAAATTGTAGCGCCGTTATTTGTGGACGGATCTTTAAAAACTATTCAGAATCGGATTTGGCAACCTTTTTGGCTTCGGATAGGCCTAAGAAACCGTAGGCGTGCTATTCCAGAGCTTTGGGAAAACGTTTTGAAAATTCAAAATCGATGGGTTTTAACCCATGTATTTTGATAAAAATGAAAAAATAGAATTGCTTTATATTGCGAGGGGACGTTCCTACGTACCCCTAGTGACTATAACCGGTGTCATATCCCCGCGTTTCCCCTCTAAAATATAAATTTTCGATACAAACTAAATCATTAGAAATACGTACCCCTTGATTCACAAAAAAAAATCGTAGCGCCCTTATTTTCGATCCAATCATTACAAACGACACGGATTCGGAATCTAGAGGCTTTTTTACGTAAGATACATGTATAATATGTATAGGGTGCGACGTTAATTTTTCGAAAATAAAAAATTGCGAATTTTAGCGCTCATTTTGAGCCAATTTTGAACTTTCAAAAAATCGTAGCGCCGTTATTTGTGGACGGATTTTTAAAAACTATTCAGAATCGGATTTGGCAACCTTTTTGGCTTCGGATAGGCCTAAGAAACCGTAGGCGTGCTATTCCAGAGCTTTGGGAAAACGTTTTGAAAATTCAAAATCGATGGGTTTTAACCCATGTATTTTCGATAAAAAATGAAAAAAATAGAATTGCTTTATATTGCGAGGGGACATTCCTACGTACCCCTAGTGACTATAACCGGTGTAATTTCCTGGCGCTCTCGCTCTAAAATAATACTTTTCGATAAAACTAAGAAACCATTTGGTAATAGCTAACCTACCAAAGGGATGCTCATTTTTAAATAATGTAAGTCTGAAGCTCTTATTTTTTTTCCATGGGTGGTAGCATTTCTTAAATTAAAGAGTTATTTTAACCACCAGATTAGTTTCAGTTCTTTTGTTCATTTTATTAATTTTATTTTCTTATGTGTTTAGGAGAAATCGAATTTCACCGTCAGTAATGCGAAAGCAATTCTCGGCGAGCCAAGCAGAGGTATCTGCGCCAAAGTCACATCTTCTGCGATCGGGCTTCTTGCAGTGGGATTTTTGCAGCATCTTTTCAGCTTATGGAACTCAAAGGTTGGTCCCAGGTACTATTATTGTTCTACTAAGTTGGTTTTAAAATTCATTTAATTGCATTAATTTTGGCTTAATTAGAACCCCTGCATTTTATTAGACAACATTTTTTTATTTCTTTAATAATTAAGGTTTTTTTGAAATTTTTATGAAAATAGACATTGGCAATTATTTTTTACATTACTGATTTTATTCTAAAATTAAAGAGTATTTCCACATTTGTGGACACGGAACGGGTCCAATATATTCAAGTAATGATAGTGTATTATTGGAATTTATTTGGATTTAGATTTTTATAAATTAAAATGTTTTCAGCTGGCACTTTGACTCAACTCTTCCGAAGATCTTTTCTCCCATGGGTCACTCCGATGTCTCCAGAAAAGCAGTGTACCACTTCATTGACGTTCCAAAATCGTGGGTGGAGAATCTTTAGACTATCGTGCAAGAAACACCAATTGAAGAGATCATCTATGCTTAAGAAGGATAACCATTTCTAGAGCACATTTTTAAAATAGAATTTAATCAAACTATAGAAATAGAATTAAAACGCAGAAGTAAACGTTTGTAGCAAAATTGAGATTGGGTAGTCGTACTTATTACACTTGTATTTATTTTGTTGTTAGTTAGTAAGTTGTTTTTTGAAACTATTTGTGTCTTTGTGTGTTGCCGTTATATTTAATCAAGTTGAAAAAGACCCGAGTTTAGTTTTTGTAATTTGAACAGTAATTTTATTTGAAATCGTTTTAACTAAGGAAAATGTATAATACGGTATGTAAATAAGGTCATGGTATTTTCTTAGATGTTGTTTCTTCTTAGCTGAAGACAGTTGTGGCTACCTGTGCTGTGCACGGGGGCCCCACTGTTTGACTCATTGTATTAGGGTAGTTTATAAGTTTATTACACACTACACTCTTAAAATACTTTTGATTATTTTGGTTTTAATTTAATTTTCTACATTGTTTTCTTTGAATTGGAAGTAGACTTTTCAGTAAGCATTTGAAATTAATATAAATTTATATTCAGTTTAGAACTTATTAAAAAAAATCTTAATATTAAAATAGTACAATCAAATTTCAAATTGAATACAATACACATCGCAGAGGGAGGGGAAAGAATTATGATATTTCTAATTAGAAAATGTAAAAATAAAGAGGGGTTGTCCTAATTTAATTTAAGTATTATTAAACAACATCTAAGAACTATTATGGCCTCTGACACACAGAGGAATAATGCGCCCTCAAATATGGGGTAAGGATCGAAGATCCACGAATGGTAAGATGAAATCCACATGTTCTTTCCACACAAACACACACACGCACACACACCCCACACATACACATTTTATGAATTAGAGTAACGCGTGTACCTTTGAGACACACTTTAAATTTCATTTTTGGGTGGCTTTAATTATTTTAAGATTTCTTAATGAAAACGTTCGGTTTAAACAAAGTAATTACAAAGGACTTGTCCCAGTTTGGATAAAACTCTTTAGATTTAATTTAAATTTTGTAAACTGATAAATTTATTTATACTTAAACATAAATTGAGGGAAAAAAATTAATAAGTTTCAAAAACAAAAAGTTATAGCCATATCTTGAATCCCCATTTCAGTGTCAATAATTGCCTTTTTATCTCTCTTCAGTATAGCAATTCTCACATTTTGCAATTTGTTCAACAAATCTTCAGTGTTCACTTTTCTTAAACAGTTTTTATTAACTTTATTAAGATTTATTTGGCAACAGCAACATTTTTTCAAACTCAAATAAGACATTTTTAATTTAAGAAAAAATTCAACTATGAAAATCGACGTATTATACTTGAGTAACCAAAACTTTTAAAATTTTATTAATTTAAGAATTTAAATGTCTATCAATTGTGGTAATAAAATTAATGGTTACTCTGGTATAACGTTATCAAATTTTCAAATCAATATTTGAAATGAAGTTTTTTGTTTGTAAAACTCATGTTTAAAAAATTTGATATAATTTTTTAGATGCTTTCATTAACTATAAAAAGCAATTTGAAAAAAATTTTCAATTATCTCTGTTAACAAAAAAGTTATGATAACTTTTTATTTTTAATTCGATATGCTCTCGCTCATTTCTCTTTTAATCAATAAACATTTTTTTTGTGTTACTCATCATGATATTTAGTCCTCATTTGATGTTTCAAATTTCAATAAGATCAAAGAAAATTATTTCACACTGGGACGACTGCTTTCAGTTGTATTCAAAATTGTTTTCAATTGTTCATTTTAAGTGTTACAGTAACAATTTTTTTTTGGACTTACCCTCTCTTTGTAATTCTAATTTGTATTATTAATATTTTTAATATTTCACTTCTTTATTTTTTAAATACTTACCATCTTTGTTGTCTTCCCTTGATTTATGTAGCACTTTGAAGGGCACTTAACTTTTATTTATTATTACTTTTATAAAATAACGTCACTCCACCCACATATTATTATTTTATCTTTTCACACACTTAAACACCTTTCTTTTCCCTTTTATTTATAGTGTGTAATTGTAATGTAATGTAATGTAATGTAATGTAATGTAATTGTAATGTAATGTAATTGTAATGTAATGTAATTGTAAAAAAAGTTGCAATCCCAAGATTGACGTGCAAATCACTCTTAGTTTACACATTACCCATAAGGTTTCTTCTTAATTCATTACAATAAAAACAATCGTAAGGGTTGCAACTTTTTATTATATTAAAACTTGGTTATTTTAATTAATTAATTAGTTAATATAATTATTAAATTAAGATAAAAAAATTAATTATATTAATAATATATAATTTAAAACAGATAAGAAGTTTCAATTAAATATTTCTGAAGTCACGGACTTTAAAAATGTGTGATTCAAACTTCTTAACTGTTAAATTTAAACTCTGTAAAAACATTGTACAAATTATTATATTAAATAAAGAGTTTTTATTGTTACCCGCTTTTTAATAATAATTAATTGGAAGAGCAAGAGCAAGAGCAAAAGTTAGATGGGCTTTTACATCTAGAACATTCAAAAAAATTTTTTTTAATAATAGTATATAAACATACTCATTTAAACGATTTAAAAACAGACTTTTAAAAGACCGTGGTAGCTCAATGGAGAGCAAGGTCGATGTTTGATCCAACGGTCTATGGTTCGTTGGGTTCGATTCTCAGACAACTCAAGATTTTTAAAAAATAATTTATTTGTAAGATATAAATTTTAAATTAATATTATAGGAACTTGTACTTTATAAGGTTTAAAACACACAATTCGTATATGAACGCCATAGCTCAGTTGGTTAGACATCGGTTGTTTGTTCAAATGGTCTCGGGTTCGATTCCCATACCGGTCGAAGAATAACATTTTTAAAAATATTTAAGAAAAATCCAACGAGCAACGAGCCGAACGAGACGAATGACGAATGACGAATGACTGTAGGATACTCGTGATTTGAAAAATATTTTTAAAAATCTCTAAGATAAACCCTCGG
Organism: Sinopyrophorus schimmeli; assembly: GCA_036325965.1. NCBI lineage: Eukaryota > Metazoa > Arthropoda > Insecta > Coleoptera > Elateridae > Sinopyrophorus > Sinopyrophorus schimmeli. The sequence goes on from JARFIZ010000071.1 coordinate 267,657, forward strand.
CCGACTCGGCCGACTCGGCCGACTGTAGATCACGATTTGAACCATTACATTTATAGAATTTTAATAATATTATAGCAACTTGTAATTTATAAGGTTCAAAACACACAATTCATATATGAACGCCATAGCTCAGTTGGTTAGAGATCGGTTGTTTGTTCAAATGGTCTCGGGTTCGATTCCCCTACCGGTCGAAGTAAATAATTTTTAAAAATCTTTAAGAAAAATCCAACGAGCAACGAGCCGAACGAGACGAATGACGAATGACGAATGACTGTAGGATACTCGTGATTTGAAAAATATTTTTAAAAATCTCTAAGATAAACCCTCGGCCGACTCGGCCGACTCGGCCGACCGTAACTCGCGATTTGCGAAATTATATTTTGGAAACATTGGGAAAACGACTTAAAAATTTTTATAGCCCGAGGCTACAAAGATTTTCGCAAAGATAAGAGACTTTTTTTATAATTTTTTTTTAATCTAAGATAAAAATTCGGCCGACCGTAACTCGTGATTTGCGACATTATATTTTTGAAATTTTTCTTTTATGTCCCTGTTACTAGTTGACACATTGCCCTTCGATTTTTAGTGATAAAAGAAACAACAGGTAGTAAATAGTTTTTTATTATTTCCCAACATCCCCTTACATCCCCCTTTACATGTAATTAACCTACTTAACAGAGGAACTCAATTATGTTTACATCAGAGCACAGCCCTTGATGAGATATTTTAAGACTACAGAACCTTAAAGCACCCCACCATTTACTTAACATTATGTCATCGTTTTTTAATAATAATTAAAAACTAAGTGTCTTAAGGAACAACAACAGAAACAAAGGGGAAGTGAATAGGGAAGAATAAAAGGTAAGTATTTAAAACACAAAGATGTGAAATGATTAAAAATGTTTATAAATGAACGAAAAGATAAATAATTAAGGTGCAATAATGAAATAAAGGTAGCGCGGCTTTCTTATTTTTAAGAATAACTAAATATATAAATTAAAACTAAGTGTTCCTCTTTGGCTGGTCCAGCAGTATCTTTCTTGGCTTCATCTCTCGGTGAATCGAAGGTTGGCCCTCGATGAAATGTATTATCAAAAGATCCTTAAAGTGAGTTTTGAAGTGTCTTTAAAGATACACACTTACATTATTAATAAACTACAAAGGCTAAATTAACTTAAAACACCAAACAATTATTCATTTACAATACGCCTTAAATGTAGCAAGAGCAGGAAATAAGAATAGGTAAGTGTGTAATCTTTTCTACAAGAAGTGCAGAAGAGAGCTGTTTGTGTTTGTGTCTGATAAAAATATATTTTAAAGTCACCGTTAAAGAGAAGACGATAAGTAATTATATGGGGTGGCAAATAACGGCAGATCGAATTTAGAAAAAAGTAGAAAGTGATTGTAGCTAAAATTAATTAAAAAATAACTAATGTAATTAAAGTTTAAACAATACAAAAATAATACAAAAGAAATAAGTAGTTTGAAATGTAGTAAAATATTTAACTAAAAGTATGAAGAACAAAATAATTAAATAAAGAATTAATGTAAATTATGTAAGTAATTTAAATGGCAGTTAAAAAATAAAAGAATTAAAATATTGAAATAAAACAAAAATGTAATTGAAGCTAAACTTAATTTGGATGTATAAGTTCAAATAAATAAAAACAAAAAAATAATAAAGTTAAATTAAAAAGGGTAGAAAAGAAAGTAAATTATAAGAAAAAACTGTGAGAAATCATTAAAGAGTACGAACAGTAAATTTATTAATAAATGATTACATTAATAAAGAATTAGAATAAAAAGATATTTGTTTTGTAGAAACATGAGCCTTCACCAAGAAAAAGGAATCACAAAAACAAGCAACAGAAATGAAAGTTTTATGAAGGATTAAAGACTGTTTGTGTTAGGAAAAGGTTCCTTTATATGTGACCAAGAAGACCTTCATTATTTGTTAAACATTGTTTCTTTTAACTTAAAATAAAATCAATCCCTCTGTTTTATTATTAATTTCTGCCTAATTTTATACAAAACTAAAATATTTCCCCATCCCTGGAGTGTAATTAACTGTGTTTTTGTTTAATTTTGACTTAGATTTTTAACTTGTCTAATCATAATTAAAATGGTGCGAGACAAACGCAGGAAAAACTGTGTGTGCACATATAAAGGAACGGAAACAAATATAAAATATTTACAAACCAACAAATTCTTAAAACTATAAATAATTAAATATCAGAACATGATGCTTAAATAGTTAATTTTGTCAATTTTAGATCCGTATACAAATAAGTGAATTACACAATTTACTCTTTGTTAAATTTTGTAACCAAAAAGAGGTGTTATGAATCCTAATTTGCTCAAAAAATAAGCACTGCACAATACCTTAATATTTCTTCTTAAAATGGAGCATTAATAATTCAAGACTGTAGGTAAACATAAAAGCAAATATACCTAACATTTGAAATATTGCTTGTAATAGACATAAAAACGATCTATTTCTATTTACATCGTTTCAAACGTAGCATCTCCGGTGATTTGAATTCTCCAAAATTAAGCTTCTGAAGAAGATTGAAGGTGCGGCGGTGATACCTCTTATCATGTAAATGTTGTCCTGTAAAATAAAGAAAAAAACTATTAGCTCAAGTCCCTTAAGAAAGCTGTTTTAAAAAGAAACACAAAATTAAAATTGAAGTCATGGAAGAGCTCTTGTCTAAATTATAACCGTTCCACTTGACCTGATATAAAAATCCATAAAGCTAATAACAGACCTGTGTACTTAATAATAAAATTATCAATTTATTCTATTAAAAGAAACCATTCACACAGAAACACTATTAAACTGATTGAAAAACACAATAATTGTAAACACAAATAAACGTCAAAAGACGCATCTGAAGTTAGCCCTTGGTGTTTTTCAATACTACCACAACAATTTTTTAATATTGAATATCCCAGCTAAGGGCACAATTTATACTACAAATTAAAATCAATTATTAGACGTTTAAATAAACCTATTTTAATATTAATTATTTAATTAAACATTATTTATTGTTAAATAATGGTTTTCTGTTATTTAGCACGTACATAATTAAATTCAAACGTCAAAATAGTATTGGACATAAAACATACAAAAGCGACAAGTGAAAGTATCCATCGATTAAAAAGGATATCCTTGTGACACCTTTTTGCACTTGTTTAAATGAAAATTCCCTTGGCCGTTGGATTACTTTATATAAATCAATTGATATTAAGAGAAAGTGTTCAGAAAGGCATCGTCTACTATAAATTAAATCTTGGCCATTATCTGCATAGTTCCTTCTCTTACAATCAGCAGTGTGGTACAAAGAAAAAGAACCGTAACATACCAATTACTTTATATCTAAAAGAAATGGCTAAACCAGAAATTGAAGAAGTTTTAACTCCACTACGTCCAAGTGTAAAGGAAAGAGCTATCCCAAATTAGTGGCAATAATTGCATACAGAATAAGCTTTGTTAAATCTGTTAATGGTATAAGAAAAGAATTCATTTACAAAGTAATATATGAAGCAGTTTTAAACACTTGAAAGAGTGTAAAGTAAAGACAGGATTAATTAATTCTATGCTATTGATGCTTTATAAAGTACTCCAATAACTAGGTGCATGAGTCTAAGTTGTTAACCCTCCATTAATCACCTGGTCTATAATCGTAGACCACTTCCATTGACTTAACATGTTACGATATTTCAGGTGACTAACGGAGGGTTAAGAACCTTTTCAAATGAAATTGAAATATCATGACTAAGTTGTAATTGGGTACTTTAATTCTTTAAAATAATTATTACTATTTATTATTAATTTATTTTTTTAGGATACAGAAACATGAAGCTATAAGAACAGCAAATAATAATATTGCAGTAGGAAATGCAAAATCCTAACGTCTAATCAATTTATATTAAGAGAAAGTGTCCAGAAATGCATCATATACTATAAATTAAATCTGGGCCATTATCTGCATAGTTCCTTCTCTTACAATCAGCAGAGGGGTACAAAGAAAAAGAACCGTAACATACCAATTACTTTATATCTAAAAGAAATGGCTAAACCAGAAGTTGAAGAAGTTTTAACTCCACTATGTCCAAGTGTAAAGGAAAGAGCTATCCCCAAATTAGTGGCAATAATTGCATGCTGAATAAGCTTTGGTAAATCTGTTATTGCTATATGAAAAGATTTCATATATAAAGTAATGTGTGAAGCAGTTAGTCTAAAAGCACTCTGCGAAGATGATGTGTTGAAGGAAAAGACAGAATTAATTAATTCTTTGCTATCGATGCTTAATAAAGTAATCCAATAACTAGAGGTGTACGAGTGTCTAAGTTACGAACCTTTTCAAATCAAATTTGAGTGTTATGACTAAGTTGTAATTGGGTACTTTCATTCTTTAAAATAATTATTGCTATCTATTATTAATTTATATTTTTAGGATGCAGAAACATTGAAGCTATTGGAACAGAAAATAATAATATTGCAGTAGGAAATGCAAAACCTTAAACTCGATTTAAGTAATTTAAAAGCTATAAAAGCATTTGCAGAAAGTTTCATCTTTTATTATTTGAAATTAGATATTTTAATTAATTTTGGTAAAAACAATGAAAGTCAAATAATTATAAAGATCTAATGTGTTAATATTTTTAATTATTATACTAATATAGAATTGAAGGTATAATATAAAGAACCAGTAAGTAGCTTAAATACATATAATGTATGATCAATTTATAAATTTGAAATTGCTTTTTAGGCATGGCATTTTAAACTTAAAGCCTGACCTATGATCTAGATGAAAATATTTATAAAGTGTTGCATGCATAAGAACAACAATTCCAAAGTGGAAAATATAAATAAAGGCACCATCAAATACTAAGAAGAACAATAAACATAGTTAACAAATACTCTAAATTTAAGAAAGCCACATGTGCAACTAACTATGTAGCCACCATTTGTTGCATAACGATCAGGCGCAAATATTTATATAAATATTAATAAAAACGATAAATAATTAAATCTTATGTTATTTTCACGAAATATGTAACACCTTGAATGTCTTCTTCCTCTGTCCTGTTTTAAAAGTTCGTCTTATTCAATTCCATGCTAATACTTAGAGTTCCATCGGCACCAAAGCCTTTCATGAATTTTACTATCGATCAGAAGCTGACCTTCCTCCTTTCTCAAAAAGGCTAGGGACCATCTATGACCAATTACATTCACTGCAATTACATTAAACCATTAACTACTAATGTTAACTAATTCTTACTTTTACTGAATTGAGTAAAGCTGTTCTTTACAGTTCAAAACATTCTCTAAAATGTGCTAAGAAGATCAACGATAAATGAAGAGAAATTAGTTGCTGCTACAAAAAAACTTGTTGTCTTTTGTACCATTTCTTATGAATGTTCTTTTGCACTGGTACTTAATACCACAAACATTTTATTAAATTATTAGGACATAATTAAAAATGTAAACGTAAAGCTGCAACTTTGTAAAAAACACTTAGTTACAATTTTCAGAATAGTGAATATATTTAATTATAAGTATTAGCAAACAAAATAAAATATATACTACCCTGAAGAAAATACAGGGGGGCTGGAGGGTGTACGCTAAATTTTTAAATGGGTATACGGAATTAATCATTTAATATCAATAGGATTCGTAAATTAAGATTTTATTGATCTTAAATATTTTGAAAGTATAAATTTACCCCTTTACTGACGAGTACGGTTATTTTTTCTATCCTTTAACAAATATTAAATAAAACTTTCAGTTCAACAACAAAGCAGTTCTTTGCAAAACCAATGATGGATTAAAACTAAATAAAGCCTTATCTCTAAATTAAAAAGAAATACGTTTTGACTTGATTAGAAACCATCTTTATAAGCTATCCTTCCAGCAATTAATAATTTCAAACAATTCACACAATTATTTAGCATAGCTACTAAATCCCCAAAAATTAAAAACACAGCACTTTATAGAAAAATTAGAATTGCTGTATACCTACATAGGAAAGTTTAATATAGAAATGTAAAAATTGTTATAGTATTTTGTATTTATGTGTTAGGTGGTTTCCTTGTAAATAAATTATTCTAATTAACCAGAAAAATTTGTTTAACGTTAAACTAACCCTCTATAATAATTTAATTGTTCTATAAAAGGGTAAACTATTATTTCTAATGTATTCAATTGGAATTGTAGAAATTATTATAATACATTGCTTTTATCTGTTTGGGGTGGTATTTTTGTTAATAAATTATTGAAATTAACCAAAGAGATTTGTTTAACGTTAAACTAACTTTCCATAATAATTTAATTGTTTTATAAAAGGGTAAACTATTATTTCTAATGTATTCAATTGGAATTGTAGAAATTATTATAATACATTGCTTTTATCTGTTTGGGGTGGTATTTTGTTAATAAATTATTGAAATTAACCAGAGATTTGTTTAACGGTAAACTAACTTTCCATAATAATTTAATTGTTCTATAAAGAGGTAAACTATTATTTCTCATGTATTCAATTGGAATTGTAGAAATTATTATAATACATTGCTTTTATCTGTTTGGGGTGGTATTTTTGTTAATAAATTATTGAAATTAACCAGAGAGATTTGTTTAACGGTAAACTAACTTTCCATAATAATTTAATTGTTCTATAAAGAGGTAAACTATTATTTCTCATGTATTCAATTGGAATTGTAGAAATTATTATAATACATTGCTTTTATCTGTTTGGGGTGGTATTTTGTTAATAAATTATTGAAATTAACCAGAGAGATTTGTTTAACGTTAAACTAACTTTACATAATAATTTAATTGTTCTATAAAGAGGTAAACTATTATTTCTGATGTATTCAATTGGAATTGTAGAAATTATTATAATTCATTGCTTTTATCTGTTTGAGGTGGTATTTTGTTAATAAATTATTGAAATTAACCAGAGAGATTTGTTTAACGTTAAACTAACTTTACATAATAATTTAATTGTTCTATAAAGAGGTAAACTATTATTTCTGATGTATTCAATTGGAATTGTAGAAATTATTATAATTCATTGCTTTTATCTGTTTGGGGTGGTATTTTTGTTAATAAATTATTGAAATTAACCAGAGAGATTTGTTTAACGTTAAACTAACTTTACATAATAATTTAATTGTTCTATAAAGAGGTAAACTATTATTTCTGATGTATTCAATTGGAATTGTAGAAATTATTATAATTCATTGCTTTTATCTGTTTGGGGTGGTATTTTGTTAATAAATTATTGAAATTAACCAGAGAGATTTGTTTAACGTTAAACTAACTTTTCATAATAATTTAATTGTTCTATAAAGGGGTAAACTATTGTTTCTAATGTATTCAATTGGAATTGTAGAAATTATTATAATACATTGCTTTTATCTGTTTGGGGTGGTATTTTGTTAATAAATTATTGAAATTAACCAGAAGATTTGTTTAACGTTAAACTAACTTTCCATAATAATTTAATTGTTCTATAAAGGGTAAACTATTATTTCTAATGTATTCAATTGGAATTGTAGAAATTATTATAATACATTGCTTTTATCTGTTTGGGGTGGTATTTTTGTTAATAAATTATTGAAATTAACCAGAGAGATTTGTTTAACGTTAAACTAACTTTCCATAATAATTTAATTGTTCTATAAAGGGGTAAACTATTGTTTCTAATGTATTCAATTGGAATTGTAATATTAATATAATTTTAATATTAAGACCTTAAGAAAAACAACAAACCCAAAGACTCAAAAATTCGAGCATTTCCGTGCGCTAAAACTGAAGCATATTGAACCAATCAAACAAAAGGAAAATATCCACAAAATGCAATGCGAAAAAACTGATGGTTTTCCTCGCAAACACTTTAAGATGTTTTCCGAAAAATAAATGTTGCAGCGGCGTTTCTGGCGTTTTAACGCGCAAACATCTTTCTATGATTTTTTTATAACGTTTGGTAATTTTATTGATAAATAAAAATTGCTGTGACTGATTTAAGTAAAAATTGATTTAAATTTAAGATTTATATAGAATTAATTTAGATTTGTTCAAATCAAAGTTTGATTCAAAGTAAAAATAACACATACGTTGTTTTGTTTAATCTTTTTGAGATATTAATTATAATTTATTAAAACCGGTGAATAATTTATGGATGTTGAGATCCATTTGTTTAAATTTTATGAGCAAAAAGTTTGATAAAAAAAATTAAAAAGTGTGGAATACGTTCTAACATTCTTATACTTGTTTTGAGTCAACAAAAGCAAAAAAAACACTATAATAGCTTTATTAAGTTAATAGCTGAATAATTTTTGAAAAGAAAACGTGTTATTTTTACTTTGGAATCGACAATGAATTGGAATGAGCATTTAAAATCTTGAAAAATCAATACCAGTAATAATAATTTAAAAAATTACAACTTTGGTATATTTAAACTTTTAAGAAAGTCATAAACAAATCGTCGTTGGTTCAAATAAAACCTCCTCTATGCAAAAATCAAAATCTTTATTAAAATTGAAAACCTGATTAACAATTGTAGCATTAATTGATAATCAGGTTGCAATAAGTCGCTCATAATGTTGAAATTATTACTTTCATATAATAATAATTAACATTTCGTAGTAATATTTTATTATATTGTTTGTTTATTATTATTTAAACATTCATATTTAACTGACCACAAAATTAGCTTTTTAAAAATTACAAAAAGCCAAAATTGTTATAACTAAAGTGCATAGAGGAGGTCTTAAATAAAATCAACGACAAAATTCAAAACAATTAACTTTTGAATTCAAATTTGGAAAAATAATAAACAGCCACAGCAGCAAATTTAAAGTATTAACAACACATAGTTAAGCATGAAAAAAAATATCAATTAAATATGTAAATACAAAGTAATAAACATTATAAAAAAAATGAGGTACAAATTGAATAAACCGTGTGGAGCCTTAAAACTGCAAATCTAGTCAAGTACAATTATAAAGTGTTTTAATGGTTGTATGGATAACATTTGCAAAAAAATTAATTAAAATGTGAAATAAAACAATGATTACAAATGTCATCCACAAAACCCAACAAAAAATACAGTACTTAATATTGAAACAGGTTTTTTTCGGATTTTACAATAAAAAATTATGAACCATTAATTCCAAAACTATGAACGTTTTACTTTAGAAAAAAAACAAAGTTTACGATGATCCTAACAACCCTTTTTCCAGAATGGCGCAATTACGATGCCCCTCGCTATCGGCGATTCACTAACACTCCTCGTCAACCCGAAACCCGTTCAAATTCTGGAAAATTAAATGCATAGCTAATTTCCGAAGTTAAATGTTTTAAGGTTCCAGGACACATCAGCAACACCAGCTGCAAGAGACAAATTCAAAAAACTTACCGGAACTGAAGATTCCAATCCTTTTCTCCCACGCTGGACGAACCTACCCTGATGTCCTTTATATTAAAGATGACTTCGCAATGTGGGGTTGGAACTAACCACTATTGCAATCCTTCTCTTCGTCTACTTCTGGACCTCTGGACCATCAGCTTCAATCGACACTCCCAAACTTCTCTACTTGCAAAGACCACTTTTTAAACAACGCGCGCTTTAGTGACTTAAGGGACCAAAAACTACTTTATTTAAAACTGGGAGGGCACACTCGGTTGAAAGACTACGGAATCAAATTCGAATTTCGCGCACACACTGACGACGAAATTAATTGACAGTCCTGCACACTCGCGACGATTTTTCACGAAAAAGGGGGCACGCGGGCCCCTCCGACCCGAAAGAAAAGTCTCAAAATTAATCAATAAAAAAGTCCAGCTTTGGTTGACGAAATAATTTCGACATTGTGAATTCCAAGATTAATCTTGTTAGCATTCAGTTTACCAAGTATTCGGTACCACCTGTATCTGCGAATAAAAGAAAAACAAACTTAAGAACTATAATAAAAAACACAATGAACATTCTAAAATAAATGTGATGCCTTTTACTGTTCCGGTTTTGAAACATTTTGAATGAGTGCTATTTTAATGAAATTAAAATCGTTACCGCTTTTTAAGTTACAAAAGTTAACTATTAATATAAAATTTCAGTAAGTAGAAGGGTAGTTTTAATTAAAATAAATTAAAGACATTTTTACTTTGAAAGCTATGTTTTAAGGTAAACAGCAAATTATTAAAATGGTTTTTTTAATTGTATAACAATAAATAAGTATGTATACCTATTATTGTAATATGCCTACTCTTTTTATTGACCAATCTTTTGATTTTATTACTGAAACAGAATTATAAGTGTAAAATCATTAGATAAGTGTTCTGTTTAGGTTCAAATTGTTTTAATCTATTTTATTAATTATTTATACGTTTTTTTCAAAAGAATACTTTGTTTTATATAATTTACTATATAAAATGTAGTTTTAATGTATGGATAAAGTCCAAATTTAATAGCTGCCCAATTATGATATAATAACAATGAACAAATTTGAAATAATTAAAAAAAAACAGATTATGTTATGAATTATTTTGATATAAGATTTGAATTAATTAATTTGTTTAAATCCTTTTTCAATCATAATAAAACATTTAAAAATTTGTGTAAACAATTTCAACCAAATAAGTATTTTTGAAAGATTAAGTACTTGAACATAAGAAAAGATAGAAAATAGGGCTCGCATAGTTCTAATCATGCATATCCTAATATTACAGAGGGTGCAATAAGTAGGAAGCGGATTTTATTTTCTCTTAAATACAAAATTTCTAATTATGGTTAAAGCATTACTTGAAACATCTTCGATTATTATTCCAAGATTTGTAAAGAATAGACTAATTAAAAGTTTTGACTTAGAATTAAGAGACATTTTTACATAAGATACGTGCAAATTTGGCATAACAGGCAACGTTTTTTTTGTAATCGGTAAATTTGATACAGATTGGCATTTACATATTATAACTGTGCGAAAAGAATGAAACAAATCTGTGTTTTTTAATATTTGTTTAACTTAAACCCCGTAAGTACACATCCTTTAAACAGTTTAAATGCACCGTCCTCAATGTGTTAATTAAATAATAATAAAGTCTATTTGTAAAATACGAACATAGTTAATTAAGAATTAACAAATAAATCGAAAGCAAAGCTAATATAGTTCCGAACGTGGTAACCGACGATCCCAGATGGCGCAACATGTAGGGAGCGCTTTACATTTTAACTTATTTCTTTTAATTACCTTTAGAGACTTTAATTTTGGTAAAATTATAAATCTATACTTTTAATAGTAGCTAAATTATCGATCTATTCCAATTTGCAAACTCCTTTCTTCTATATTTATTAATAAACACTTAATGAAAATTTGAACTTGCGTTTTAAATACACATTTGCATTTAAAACAGCTATAATAAATGTTTTAATTATTATTTTAAAGCTTTAATTGTTGCCAAAATATTAAACTTTCTATGTAAATAATAGTTAATACTTAAATCTTTTTAAATTATTAAATCTCTTTTCAGTGTGTTTATTAATAAATAAATAATTGGATTTTAAAGACAAATATAAAATAAATACTAAAAAGCTCGAATAAAAAATATTATTACAGATATTTTTAAATATTTTTATCGCATTGTAGACCAGTTATATAAATTAGTATTTATATTATACATTATAATAGTGCCAAAAATCTGTATTTATAATATTTGTTTGGCTTAAATCCCCCAAGCAAATATTATTTAATCAGTTCAAAGACGTCGTCCTCAATATGTTAATTGAGATATAATAAAGTTTATTTACAAATATGTACGTGAAATTCAAATGGAAACCGCCTGTGATTGGTCCACATCTATTATACCATAATGTGTCTCAAAAGTACTTATTATATGTAAAAAGTTAATTGAACTTTCTAGACAAAACTAGAAAAATAGTTAAAACAATTTAACAACCCCCTGCTGAACAGGAGAGGGGATATAGCAATTGCAAATGTAATGCTTTTAAATGCAGTTAAGGAAAAAATACAATAATTTAAATTCGCAAAAACTATTGCATGTAAAAAGGTTAATTTGATTTTCTAGACCACCAAAAAAATTTAAAAAAACCATAGGCAAAAACAATTACAGAAGAAAAAGGGACCTACGTTTGACTTCCGTAAACAGCTGGAAAACATCGTTCGACGGACCGACCGAAAGAAGTCCGACCGCAGAAGTGGTGACTTTGGCCTGTACCTCCGTCACGCTCGCCGGAAACTGCCTTCGCACTGTCGAGGGTGATATTTGGTTTCTCCTAAGCGCATAAAAAAATAAAATTAAGAAAATGAACAAAAGAACTGAAACTAATCTGGTGGTTAAATTAACCCTTTAATTTAATAGAGGAAAAAAATTATAAACTTGTTTATTATTTAAAGGTCACGATGAATTGATACATCGATTTAAAAATGACTAAGACGGTCGAGGCCAATGTACTGCCTTTACGTAAGTCTAATTTAATTTGTTCAAACACGATTTAAATTTTTGTTATATTTTGAAAATAACAATATTAAAATGTTGTTAAATAAATACCTCAATAATTAATTGAATTAAAGATAAAGAAGTTAACCCACACATCTATTTCAAAAATTATAAATAAAACAACTCACATTGTACTACAAGACTACGCTTTTCACAAAACACTGTAGTTTAATTACCAACAAATAAATCCGATTTAATTAATTTAGGAAGCAAATACTAAATAAATATTTAGAGAGCCATTCGTTCACTTTGAAAGACCGATTATGAATAAAGGCATATGCGTAATCTAGAAAGTGCGTGACTCGAAAAACACGATAACAAATTTAAATAAAATTTAACCGAAATTGCATTACTGCACAGAGCCGTATTCCACATTTTTTAAACATTTTTTAACGTACTTCTCGAAAAGCACAAAAAAATTGAATTATTTACAAGAGAGAGAAAGATCAAAATTTTGGTAGTTTAAAAATGCTGATTTCACAAAATTTTAGTAAAATAAAACCGAAAACGCAAAGAACTGCATTCTAAAATTTTTAAACAATTTCTATTGTATTTTATAAAAATAACAAATAAGAATTAAATTATATACAACCCCTAACTTCGAGCGCTTGTACGATTTATGTTTTTAAAGGTAAAATTGTACATTCGTTTAACATTATGCAAACTGATTTCGTGAAGCATTTTTGATTAGAAATAAAATTTAAACTATCCGAAGAAAAATAAAAGGTCTCCGACAAATTAATTTCAAGGGATTGTAAATTGTAAAATTTAATATTAAAAGATTGGGAGCTCGATACCTCTCTTAATTTAAGAAATTTTTAAACACGATTTCTAATTTCGGATAATATTTGTTTATATTTTTACAGTAGTTTTGTAAACAAATACTCTTCAGAAACCAATCCGCCCTACAAAAGTGAGTTTGAGTGTATTTTGGACCGACTCCTGCAGTTATTGAATTTCCCTTGGAAATTTAATGCCCCCGATATTTTCAAATTTCCCGCTTCATAAATATTTAATGAACTGTAACAATCTCGATTACCGTAATTACAAATGTTTAATTGAGACATAAAGCCAAACATTAAGTTTTCCCGAAGCAGTAAGTTGGCTTAACGAAGCTCGTGGGTGCGCATTTCAATGGCACAGCCCCGTGGGGCTGCGACTTTAGTCACTGCAGAAGGCTGCTTTTTTTAAATTACACATGTATCATATAATAGAACATCAAAAAACAATAAAGCACAAAGGATATCAATAAACATAGAATCACAACCCTTAATTGTGATTAAAGTTACTCTTATCATAAATCTGCGAGTTCAATGTGAAATAATTAAATGCAAATCAAGAGTTGAGATTTAGCAAAAATAAATTAAAAACCAAAAATCTTATCTTTGGAGTAGATATTCACAAAGCCCGAAGCTTCTGCCGAACAACAATTTGCACAACCGTAAACTATGAAAGCCCGAGAAATACTAAAGGAAAGCTAACGCGCATGCATTACTCAAAGTTTGCGAAAGTAGACCAGAACAACTGTGATTGTGCGAATAGTAGCGATTGCATTATTAGAAAAATGGTAATCGGATCAATAAATTATGTAGTTTCATATGCCGTTTTTAAACTTTGAAAAAATCTCAATTTTAACCCAAAAAAAAGCAAAAAACTCGAGTTTAAGGCACTAATAAAAAAATTTGTCGAATTAAAAATAACAATCAATTTTAGGTTTCTATTAGCTATCTAATTCAGGTAGTAAATTTAGCAAAAACTTTGAAACAACCCTTGAAAAAATTAAAAACCTACTTAAAACGAACATTTTCAAAAGCATGAATGTAGGACTAAATACAACAATATTAATTAATAACAATAGTAATAATTAATTGATTAAACATTTCCAAGCGGGTTTTTAACAGCATATCCATAAGCTTTTCAGTTTTTTTTTTCTAAATTTATATATTAAATCGTTTAAATCGTTTAAAACACATACTTCTGTTAGACTTTAAGGGCTTTACTTCAATTTTTAAATTAGATAGACTATTAATATATCTACCTTCAGTAAAAATTTTAGCTAAATATCTCCAACAGTTTTCGAAACATGAATTTTTCAAAATCTACACCGACATGGAGTTTTCCAGAACGATTTTCGTAAAATCCAATTTTTGGTCTTTTAGTATCGTAATTTTGAAACTCAAATAATTACATTTGATGAAATAAAATACATAGTTTGTAATGACGAATTTGAATTTTGCAAAAAATTTGAAGCTAACTCTTGAAAAAAATTAAAAACGCACAATTTTCTGCGAAATAAAATAAAATAATTCAAACACACAAATATGAGACTAAATACAATAATAATAACAAATACTATTAATTAGAATTAATTGATTAAAAAGTCTCACTCGTTTTTTAATTAGGAGATGATAAGTTTTACTGTTTTTCAATATTGAAATATTAAACACAGCCTTTAAAAAATCGCCTCTGTTATTTTTTAACGAATTTATTTCAAACTTATAAATTCGACACTTAATTAATATATCGTGCACTGGTAAAAATCTCAGGTTAATATCATAGCCGTTTCTAAAAAATAATTTATTTTCAAAATATTAAATTGATCATATCGTAAGACAGTAAGGTATGACTCATTTTAATCCAACATTCCAAAAAAAGTTGAAAAATTGTAAGTTAAGACCTATTAGAATATTGATATTAAAAGTCCAATAATGGAAATCATTTAGATAAACTACGTAGTTTTAATAGCCATTTTTAAACTTTGAAAAAAAATTTAATTTGAACCCGAAAAAAAAACATAAAACAATTAAGATTGTTAGTTCAAAAGTTTTACGAATGTTGTAAATTTTAATACAAAGACCTCGAATTAAAATTCACCTAGTTTAAGAGTTGAAACACAAATTTTAAAATTTAATTCGAAAACACTATTAAAGGATGATTTAAAAATCGAAACAAAGCAATTCTAACGTTATGTGAAAACAGATGTCTAATCGACTGACCCCGGAAGTCAATTCACCTGATATCAAAAGACGATTAAAAAGAGCCTTGATAATTTTAAACACAATTATCGATTTATTTTATTTTACGAAAACACATATACACAGTGTTATAAAAATATTAGTTTTCTTTAAAATTTGGTTTTGTTGTATTATTGCTAATTAAAAGCAGTATTTAGCAACTTGGAAAGAGAAGCAAAAGAATATAAGTTACAGGAAGAATGGACGAAGTGGAGAGTTGGACACAAAAAGACCAGGACAGGAAAATATAGAAAAAGATAGTATTACAGATAGAAAATAGCAGCTCTTAAGGGCAAGGAAGCTATGGGGTTAGAAAGCCCAAAGCGCTAAAAAATATACATTAGTTCTAATAAGCCCGAAAGAAATTAATTCGAGTTCCCATTTGAAATGCGTTTAGGAAATAAATGAAATTTTTTTTCAAATAATTAAAATCTAAAGCAAGAGCGGTTTACTACGATTGTTGGCAAATATTTTATTTAAATAAATGAGTAAGGGCTCTTTAATATGATTGTAAGTAAAGGATTCAAATAAATTAAACAGTTATTATTAAACATTTTTAAAATACTTTAATATGAGAAACGAAACCACGCGATTTTACTACGTTTAGGCGGACCTTAAGAATGTTGCGTACGTCAGTTTACAACTTCATTCTTGTTTAAAGGTCGTTTCCGCAGCGACCGATTTCGTAATGGCGCAGAGTGTTGTGGGAATGCCCGCTCAAGTTTTTAAATTTAAAAATGACACATAATGTTTATCATTTTCTTTCATTCACAAAAATAAGAATTTAGAATAAAATGCAAGCTTTTAGTGTACGTTTTCATCAACTTACAATAAATATTACGTACAAAATTAAGAGTAAAGGAACACTTGTGCAACCCTAATTTTGCATTCTAATGTTTTATTTTATAACATAATTTACAAGCACTTTAATAAGCTATTTCTTGGTTATATTATAAGAATTAAAAGTTGTATTTGGAAAGAAACGGGAAATCTATATTAGAACATGCCAAAAAGTAAACAAGCAACAGAATTAATTAATATGTAACACAATATAATATTATTGGGGGTCTAGTGCAGTAGGCAGAATTGATTATATTTTACTTTGTAAAGACATCATTCAATTAGCTCCATTTTTTAAAATATTTATTAATTTTTAATATTACATAAAGTTATCGAGGGTCGACTGCAGCACACAAAACTGAATATATTTTACTTAATAAAAACGCTATTTAATAAAGTATATTACTTTTCTTAAAATTTATAAACTTTTAACATCGTAAAAAATTATTGGGGGTCTACTGTAGTACGCACAATTGAATATATTTTACTTGGTAATAATGGTATTTAAATAACTTAATTTTTTTTCAAATTTAAGGATTTCTAACAGTTTTCAAAATTATTGGGGGTTTACTGTAGTACACAAAATTGAGTATATTTTACTTGGTAACAATGTCAATTAACTAGATTTATTTTTTCCTGAACTTTATAAATTTCTAACAGCTTTCAAAATTATCGGGGGTTTACTGTAGTACGCTGAATTAAGTATATTTCACTTGGTAATGATGTCATTTAACTAGTTTTATTTTTTTCCTGAATTCTATGGATTTCTAATAGTTTTTAAAATTATTGGGGGTATACTGTAGTACGCTGAATTAAGTAAATTTTACTTGGTAATAATGTCTTTTAACTAGCTTTATGTTTTTCCTGAATTTTATGGATTTCTAACAACTTTTAAAATTATCGGGGGTCTACTGTAGTACGCTGAATTAAGTATATTTTACTTGGTAATAATGTCATTTAACTAGCTTTATGTTTTTCCTAAATTTTATGGATTTCTAACAACTTTTAAAATTATCGGGGGTCTACTGTAGTACGCTGAATTAAGTATATTTCACTTGGTAATGATGTCAATTAACTAGCTTTAGGGTTTTCCTGAATTTTATGGATTTCTAACAACTTTTAAAATTATCGGGGGTCTACTGTAGTACGCTGAATTAAGTATATTTCACTTGGTAATGATGTCTTTTAACTAGCTTTATGTTTTTCCTGAATTTTATGGATTTCTAACAACTTTTAAAATTATCGGGGGTCTACTGTAGTACGCTGAATTAAGTATATTTCACTTGGTAATGATGTCATTTAACTAGCTTTATGTTTTTCCTGAATTTTATGGATTTCTAACAACTTTTAAAATTATCGGGGGTCTACTGTAGTACGCTGAATTAAGTATATTTCACTTGGTAATGATGTCTTTTAACTAGCTTTATGTTTTTCCTAAATTTTATGGATTTCTAACAACTTTTAAAATTATCGGGGGTCTACTGTAGTACGCTGAATTAAGTATATTTTACTTGGTAATAATGTCATTTAACTAGCTTTATGTTTTTCCTAAATTTTATGGATTTCTAACAACTTTTAAAATTATCGGGGGTCTACTGTAGTACGCTGAATTAAGTATATTTTACTTGGTAATGATGTCATTTAACTAGCTTTATGTTTTTCCTAAATTTTATGGATTTCTAACAACTTTTAAAATTATCGGGGGTCTACTGTAGTACGCTGAATTAAGTATATTTCACTTGGTAATGATGTCTTTTAACTAGCTTTATGTTTTTTCCTGAATTTTATGGATTTCTAACAACTTTTAAAATTATCGGGGGTCTACTGTAGTACGCTAAATTAAGTAATTTTACTTGGTAATGATGTCTTTTAACTAGCTTTATGTTTTTCTTGAATTTTATGGATTTCTAACAACTTTTAAAATTATCGGGGGTCTACTGTAGTACGCTGAATTAAGTATATTTCACATGGTAATAATGTCAATTAACTAGCTTTAGGTTTTCCTGAATTTTATGGATTTCTAACAGCTTTTAAAATTATCGGGGGTCTACTGTAGTACGCTGAATTAAGTATATTTTACTTGGTAATGATGTCATTTAACTAGCTTTATGTTTTTCCTGAATTTTATAGATTTCTAACAACTTTTAAAATTATCGGGGGTCTACTGTAGTACGCTGAATTAAGTATATTTCACTTGGTAATGATGTCATTTAACTAGCTTTATGTTTTTCCTAAATTTTATGGATTTCTAACAACTTTTAAAATTATCGGGGGTCTACTGTAGTACGCTGAATTAAGTATATTTACTTGGTAATGATGTCTTTTAACTAGCTTTATGTTTTTCCTGAATTTTATGGATTTCTAACAACTTTGAAAATTATCGGGGGTCTACTGTAGTACGCTGAATTAAGTAAATTTTACTTGGTAATAATGTCTTTTAACTAGCTTTATGTTTTTCCTAAATTTTATGGATTTCTAACAACTTTTAAAATTATCGGGGGTCTACTGTAGTACGCTGAATTAAGTATATTTCACATGGTAATGATGTCAATTAACTAGCTTTAGGGTTTTCCTGAATTTTATGGATTTCTAACAGCTTTTAAAATTATCGGGGGTCTACTGTAATGTACAACATGCAATACTGTTTGTTGTCGAAGAATGTTACTCAAGTTAGAAATTTTTTAAAAAAAAAAAAGTGTGTCGAGATTTCTCCATCCTATATATAGGCTTCCACGGTGAACTTATATTATCCTGGGCTGGATAGTATTAGTGCAGCATGAGAAGTAACATAACTGATCAGATGTAGTCATTGGCATGTCCGTCAGGAGGAATACGCACTCAAGCACTGACGGACTAGCAGCATTCCTGCTGCCTCAATGATAACACCTTCAGGTATTATAGGATATCGACCGGAGCCGACACATTAAGTATATAGAAAGTGAAATTTGTATATATAGCGATCAAGTTTTCCGGTCATGGCTTACAAACTTTGTCACATTCTAATTCACCCAATATCAAAGGTACATAATTTTCTTTGCACACAAAATCAAGCATGGTAATCAAAACATAACTGTAGAGTAACTTTTATTTATTTTGTTTAAATAAAAGTTATTGCAATTTCAAAATCGAAAAAATAATAGCGGAGCCGAATATATTTCTTCTTCTATATTTGAACGAGCCCGCGTTCCAACAGGTACACAACGCCTATTTTACCGCCCAGGAAGCGATATATTATTTTTGCGATCGACGTTAACGCAATTTAAACAATAATTAACAACAATTAAAACGACGTTCATTCAAAATCATTCAAAAACCATTATAACTCAAAAACTACGTGTTCAACTTAAACGATTTTTTATGAGCGCATAGTACACGTTATTTTCGAAAATTTTTTAAATTTAAAAGTTTAGTAAATGCCTATTTTGTGTTTGAAAAACATATTTAGCATAGCAATGAGTGGGAGCGAGCGAAAAGATACGATAATCTCGTAGGTGCAAGCGAGAGGAAACGACTTAAGTTATTTAACTAATTTTTCGTCTAATTTCTCGGTCTAAATTATTCGAAAAACGTACGCAACGGCTATTCCACCGCCAAACATGCGATATATTTTTTTGGCGATCGACGGTAACAAAATTAAACAATAATTAACAACAATTGAAACGACGTTCATTCAAAAACCATTATAACTCAAAAACTACGTGTTCAACTTAAACGGCTTTTTAAAAGGGCATCGTACACGTTATTTTTAAAGTTTTTTTAATTTAAAGACCTTCGGTCCAAAAAAACAAAATTAGCAGCCCCTAAATGGCAATAAAAGCGCTTTAAGTTAAAAGAAAAAAAATTGTGCGATTATTGGGCGATTTTATTAAACACAACTTGTGTAGAAATCCCTAGCTTCGATCATTTTAAATTTAGTTTTTTAAAATACCCCTAGAACTAATTAAGGGTGCCGATCAACGTGTTTCGTCCTATGTATTTTAAATGTAAATTCCGTTTCGGTAGCACCGCCGTATTTTTGAAGATAAAACTTTTGAATCAAAAAAATTAAATGTAGTTTAGTAAATGCTTATTTTATGTTCGAAAAACATATTTAGCATAGCAATGAGTGGGAGCGAGCGAAAAGATACGGCAATCTCGTAAGTGCAAGCGAGAGGGAATGATTTAAGTTATTTAACTAATTATTTGTCTAATTTCTCGGTTTAAATGGACTGCTAAAAATTAAATTTATGAAAACTGTCGTTTTGACGCTTCATGATTGTTTATAAACAATTATTATACACAGAGGGCGTAGTAAGTAAGGAGCCCTTTAAGTTTCAACTTAATTTCTTTAAATATTCTTTGAGACTTTAATTGTTGCAAAAATTATAAAACTTTATAAGTAAATATTAGCTAAAATATCGGCTTATGCCAATTTTTAAACTCCGTTGGTATACATTGATTGATAAGAACGTAATTAATATTTAAATATGTGTTTTAAAATACACACTTGGAATTAAAGCGAACATATTAAATGTTTAATGATTATTTTAAAACGTTAATTGTTGCTAAAATATTAAACATTTTATGGAAACAATACTTAGAACTTCAATCTTTTAAATTTTTAAACCCCGTTATTGTAAGTTTGTTAATAAATACGTAATTGGCAAATATGCAAATAAATACTTAAAAAATTCGAATAAAAAGTCTTATTACAGATATTTTTAAATATTGTTATTGCACTGTACACTAGTGTTATAGATTAGTAATTATATTATACATTATAATAGTGCATAAGAAATAAAGGAAATCTCTCATAAAAGAACACGATCATTTGAAAGCTCTACAAATAAAGAAATGATTAAACAAAGAAAATTATTTTTAAGCTACTTACTAAAGAGTTCCTCGGCTTATTTCCTTGTTAATGATGTTTACACCGTGGATAATTGGAGCTGCAAAACTCTTCAAATTTGTATCTTCTCAGCAGACGATTCTTTAAAGTAAAAACTTTACACTATTGGTTATATGTTTTTTGTCAACTAGCTCCACATAGCTTCTCCACTTTGTATTTTAAAACACTGTGATTTTTCTTCAATAAAATACAATATCTAAAAAACAATAAAACATTACTAAATACAAACATACAATTTCTTAAAAACTTTTTAAAAAACCTAACGGTTGAAAGACCAACTAAAGTATTGATTTTTCTAACTAGTGCATGTAATGCTGTCTAACTAATTGTGGCGCCAAAATTCGATTAATTACGACAAACTAAAATAGCCCAACAATTATTTAACAAGAAGTAAATAAGACAAAATTGAATTTACTTACTTAATTAAAGCTGTCCCTATTATAAAAAATGAACTCCAAGAAACCTTTTATAAATGGAAACAATCATTCGGAGACTTTACAAATACAGAATTGATTAAAAAAAGAAAATTAGTTTTAAGGTGCTTACTAAACAGTTCCTTCGGTTATTATTTGGAGGAAAGTGTTTTTTTTTTAATTAATTCTGCTATAAGTACTGGTTTTTATATATTGCACTGCCTTTCAAATAAATTTTAATTTTTAAAATGTTTTTTAGTTTAAATTGACTGGAATACGCACATTGGAAATCGTTCAAGGTTTAGCCGCTGATGGCTCTGCTGGGCTTTTACAAAAATCAATACTTTGAAGGCCGTTGGAATCGACCAATAGTGTGCCAGTTTTTGACAACAATATTGTAAAAGCGTAATGGCGGTTGTGAATGGTATTTATTCTCACTTATAAATAAATACCGTGAAATGGAAGGATTTTAAAGCCTCTACGTGCTTATTTTGGCACAATAAAGTGAGTACTTTATTTTTATATTGTTCAATGTATAGCTTTGTTCATGGCACATCAGCCTACATTTCATAATACTCAATGGAAGGATTAAGTGCAACGTTCAATTTTTTTACATTTTTAGGTGATCGGAGCTTGATATTAAGATTACTGGAGCTCCACTTGCGAATGCTAAACACATTAGACTGTTCTAAAAACGGTAATACAGTTAGTAATAATTGTAATAACACATTACACAATCAAGATTTTGAATAGAAATGGATTTATCTTAGTCTAGTGGGCAACCAGGCTTTAGATCTGTAGATCTGAAATTATTTTTATACAAACCTTTATTGCACATAATACAATGTCTGAAATGGAAATCGATACAGCTTCAAGCGATGGTGATTTAGATATAATACAAGAAGCCGAAGCTAATGTGTCCTCAGACAATGCAGATGAAAGTGATACCAATGAGAACGGGGACATAGACAAACCTACCAAAATAGGTGTCATATGAAGGTCACAGATCTTTCTAAATGCCGAGAGACTCAAGACCATGTGAGGTCTTACCCTTTGTTAAAGACATTTGAAAATGTGTGGTTTAAAGGATGTGGTTACGAGAAAGAAGACTTGATTCTACTCATGATGCATTACAAGTACAGGTGTCACCGACTGCATCCCAAATACCCTTTCAATGATTGCATTGAGAAGCTGGAGAAATTGGGTATGAAGAAACCGGTCCAGGTTAGTGACTTACCATTCTATTTTACATCCTTGGCTTGTTTTAATCGTTTTCTGCAACTCACAAGGTTTTTGTGCATTTTTACTTACTTTGTATGTATCTGTGACTTTTTACTTACTTTGTATTTATGGTTAACCTTTTTAGTTATCTTTTGCTGAGTGGTTTTAAGTTTTGTGATTAGATTTCTTTGTGTGCTTTTTTAACATGCGGTAAGTATATATGCTATGTATTATGTATCCTGAACAATTCCCGCTTACTTTGTCATTAAATATGATCATATACAACTTTTATTAATTATTTTTCTGCAGACTTATCTTAAAAGGATTCGAATGGATATGATAACAGACGAATCGGAAAACAAGGAGCTTGCTAGCAATGGAAACGATTCTGACAGTGATGATTCTGTCGATGACATATTTAAAAGACAATCACCAACTCTGCAGGCTTAATTTTCCGAAATAACAGTGGAGCAATTGGAAAGAATTCGACTCAACAAAGAGCAAGCTTTAAAACGTCAACTGGATCTGCTTAGGCAGAATAATATCGAGCTTGAATCACACAGGACGAGCTCCACTTTAAGCCAAAGAGATGATCTGCAACCCGATAATTCGATTGCAATTGAAGAAAAGCTGGAAGAACCTTTAATTTTAGATCGAAGCCCAGAAATCTATAAAGAAACTGAAAAATCTTGTTTTTTTTGTATACATATAAGGTATTAATAAATTAAATTGATTTTGAACTTCTTTAACTTACATTAAATGATTTTGATTGGTTCATTTTTGAATGCAAAAGAAAAACAAAGTTTTTTTAATCATTACGACTCGTTTGACGATTGAAATACGTTGAAAATGGAAACTCAAAGCTTCAAATGCTGAAAATACGTTAATTAACTTTTTTAGAAACGCTCAAAAAGAAAGGAAAACTTAAATTTGTTATGACTAAATTGTTTTTTTTTAAATATCTAAAAAAAAGTACAAAACTATTTATTTTAATTTCTAATGAAAATGGAAGTGAACGCTAAAATGCTGAAAATACATTCATTTATGTTTTTAAAGGCATCCAAAAAAGGCAAACCTTTAATTTTTTAAGACTGGCTTTTTGGTTATTAAAATGCAACAAAAACCGCATTGGGGGCTTAAATACCCATCCGGAAACTATTCGAGTGTATTTTTAAGAAATCGAAACAAGAAGCACAAAACCTTGTATTGAGTTGCATACTAATTTTTCTCCCCCTACACCCTCATTAAGTATTTTATTATGTGTTCATGTTTTTAAAATCTCGAGTGCAAAATCAAAAGATAAATCCCAATCTCATGTTAAAAGCAAGTATAATTTATTCTAATTATAATACTTAATAATATATCAATCAGAATTTTCTAACGGTAATATTTACAATAATATGTATTAACTAGATTGCACTTTTGGTTCACCTTGACCTTTCTGTACTTTATTATTGTTGTGGTTATCGATGTTGTTAAGATTTAAATGTAACGCAAGGGCTTTTCAATAGGGACTATCGCAAACATTTTATTTAAATGCATGCTTGCTCTATTCCTGCTAATAAGCGCGAAAAAATTTAATTCGAAGTGCACTTGTATTTCGCTTTTCAGAAGTATCAAAATAATTTATTTGCAAAATTATTTAAATTTAACGCAAGGGCTGTTCAATTATAAGGGCTAATCGACCGCTAAATTATGAAAGACATCGTTTAAAAAAACTATTTTGGGAAATATGAATTTTTACACCCGCATTAAATTAGACATTTCTCGGTGGATATAAATTCGCACTTTCTTTATTTTTGATCTAAAGTCATTTAAAATAATGTTTTAAAGACTGATATAATTTAAACTTCCTAATTTTTCTTTAAAGTACATATGTTACATTCAAAGAACGTTGTATTGAAGTTGCCTATAAGTTAAGGCAAATTTGCGCCCATAAAACGTTAAGTAAAGAGGCGGAGTTTATGTATTGATTTTTCAAAGTATTGATTTTTAGATTTGCCAAACAGGTAGCTCATGTCCAAACAAGATTACAGTGGTTGCGTTATAAGCGGAATTTTGTGAATTTAAAAATAAGTTTTTTTTTAGATATTTTCATAGAGGAAAGTTTGATAAGCTTTAATTATGTTCTCGAAAAAGTAATACAGATAGTACTCTTTTATTTATGTCTACTAAGGGTATTAAAGGTATATACAGTCGAACCTCAACAACCCGAATTTTTGATAACTCGAACCTGTTTCCCTAGGACTTGTCTATTTCAACGTTAATATTTTTATACAGATTACTCCAATTTTTGATAACTCGAATTATTTTTAGTTTCCCTTCAACTTCGACTTATTGAGGTTCGACTGTAAATATTGTTTTTAGTACTCGCGAAGCTGAAAACCCATTAACTCTAAATTTTTAACATTGTCTTTGAAATTTGAGTTTTCCAGGTTCCACTGTATTTTTTTTAAACAATGTATTTTATATTTAAGGGATTGATTGCACCTTATAATAAAAGGCTTTTTCTAATTATGCAATAATTTAAAAATCAAAAATAAAGGAAGGGCAAATTTATCTTTACCGAAAAATGTTTGATTTCATCGACCTGCGAGACTTGTCAAAATATTTTTTTAAGGAGGTCCTTCATATTTTAGGGGTTGATTAACCCTTATAATAGAGGACTTTTTTCTTAATAATCTATAATTTAAAAATCAAAAATAAAGGAAGGGGTAATTTATTTCAACCTAGAAACGTATAATTTTATGCACCTGTACGATTCCATATCTGGCAAAATATTTTTTTTAACGATGTCTTTCATATTTTAGAGGTTGATTACCTTCTTCTTCTTCTTCTTGCGATTTTGGTCTACTATGGACCGCGATTAATAACTTTAATTAATTTTAGACCCTCTATAATAGACGTCTTTTTTTTATAAATTATAGTTTAAAGATCAAAAATTAAAAAAAGAAAAAACATGTAGGAGAGGGTTCTTTTATTATTACAAAGGGACCCTTGTGGTTTTTTTTTCCAATTTTTTGATTTTTCCTCATGGTTGACTATGATTTTATTATCATATGTGCTTTGCATTATTTTAAGGGTTGGTTCAGTATGATTAAAAATTAATTCTTTTACAGCAGTCGCATTAAACTGAGGAGAAAATGCCATACAGAACGAAGTCCATCGAGTCCGACAATGTTTCTCCATGTTACTATGTAAGTAGGGGAGACCGGGTATGGTTGTGTCACGGGTAGGTTGTCACGGGTAGGTTGTCACAAAAGTCATAACAGCAAACCTAATGAATTAATAAATTTGTTTACCCGTGTCAAAGAAGCCCGAGCACAATACCTCCTTGCGTACTTCACTTCAGTTCGCTCTAAAATACCGTAAAAGAAATATATGCGTTCGTTTTTTTTGTACAATGTAAGTAATTTTTTGTGAAACTGTGTTGAGGCTCGTAAATATATTTAAATTTTGTATAGTGATATACTTTCTTGTGTATTTATGATGTTCTTAAACATCATGAATATCATGAAGCATATCTTAATATGCTTCATGATATCATTCATATGGTTTTATAAATGACCATTAATTTAAATTTATTTTGGGAGTTAATTGTCTAAAACTGTTTTGGGGAAGGTTGTGTCAAGTTAACGGGGGCTAGTTGTCACTTGTGCAAAGCAACCATGAATATGTGCAGCATTTTTTATTGGTTTTTAGGGATTTTACTATATAAATTTTGTTACCATAACCTAAGTTCGTTAGATAGAATAGGTTAGGAATAGAATAGGTATTTGTTTTCTTGTTTGGTATTTTACCTTTTGTTTAGCGGGTGACTGCCTATAACAGACACTATGACAACCATCCCTTACACGGGGTTGAAAGTCACACTTTTCTTTTTCCAGAAAAATTATAATATGTTCTCTAGATAATGATAGAGAAAAAGTATTTATTTTTCTTAAACTAGAATAAATACACTATCTATTGATATATAAATGTCATTGATAAATTAAGACCATGGGCTCTATAAATACAAAAGAACAAAAATTGTGACTTCCAACCCCGGTTTTTCGAACACCCTTCAAAACTGCTTAATTTTCAGGACTAACCAAAGCCTTTTTTGTATGTTTCAGGACATCAAGTTTTTAACGTTTTTAACGCGATTTCGCCTTGACAAAGTTCGCAGTCTTTAAACCGTCTAGTGCACCCTCCCAGTATTAAAAAAAAATCCCTTAAATCAAAAATCGCGCGATTTTAATTCCGGTTTTAGTGTTTTTTTAAAGCAGTTATTCTTCCTAATTATTCGCAAAAAATCGGGAGCGCGATTCGCGAGTGGTTCCTGCCTTTGGACGAAGAAATGGTCCAAGCTGGAGCAGAGGCAGTGCCAGTTCTTTGATGCAGAAGTCATCTAAAGGTCAGTGCACGCTTTTGCTAAACTTTTCTTTTGATTTGTCTGTATTTTGCGCTATTATTTTGTTGCGGAATTGTATTTCGGAGAAACTTTTTGCACAATTCTCTGGTTAGCTTTTTCCGAACTTCAACTTTACGCCTTCAAAATAAAGAAATATGCGTTTTCGAAAAATTTGCCAAGACATCTGTTAGCTCACATTTGATTATCTAACGATTTAAAAAAAGCTCAATTAAATTAGAGCACTAGTTCTTCTTGTAATAAATAATTTGTGGGAGAAAACTGTTTCATCTTTTGCGGATGAGCAAGATGCAGCACCTTCATTTGGAAAAAAGATGTTTTTTCGGAAATATTTAAATGGGGTTTTCAGCAAATTAATGGCATTTAAATGCCTTGCGTTATCCACGATTAGCTAAGACTTATTTTTAAAAATATTAGTTTTAAAAATAAATTTGATTATTTGCATCGTTGAATATTTTATTTGCGAGTATGACAGCCATAGATTATTGCTTTGAAAATCGCTGAGACAGATGGTATATAGTCCTCAGTCTCACAACGAACTTCTCAACAACTAATCATTTTCATCAAATCAAAAGGCTTTAAGTTCTCCACGCCGCACACAAATCGCCTTAAAAAATTACGGGACGAACAAGTGTCCACTAAAAGAGCGCGTCGAAAATCAATTAACAATTTCTAAATAAAAAAAAGTAAGTAATACGCAGTGCATAAAAGGAATTTTTTTAAAATCTCAAAAAACACCCCTCTAATTTTTTTCTTAAATTATTAATTTAATAATTAACAAAATAAATAATAATTAAATAAAAATTAACAAAATACAACGAGAATCTTTTTTATAAATCTGAAGGGAGCCTATTCTAATTCTTTTATTTTGTCTTCTTCATCATGTTCGATCTCCGCTACGGAGTTTGGAAATCATCCTAGCAATTTGTACCCTTGAAACTGCTGCTCTAAAGAGTTGATTGGAGCTACAGTTATACCATTCTCTAAGATTGCGCAGCCACGACATCCTTCTTCTTCCCATACTACGTTTGCCCTTGATTTTTCCCTGCATGATAAGTTGCAACAGATAATAGTGTTCCCCCCGCATCACGTGTCCCAAATATTGAAGTTTGCGCCGTTTAATTTCAGCTAATATTTCTGTTTCCTGTTTATTCACTCTGTTTAAGACATCCGTATTCCTTACTTTTTATTTTGTAGAAATATTATATTTTGCAGTTTCAATTCTAACAAAGCCAATTGGAAATAAATAATTTATGTCTGTCATAGCTATACAAGAATTTGTTTATTATTTTTTTGGTTTATAGTAGTTACCAATAAACGATTATAATGCATAACAACGGCCTTTAAGGCAATTTTAGAAATTCACATATTTAGCAGTATAAATCTTAATAATCTCAATAAGAATTAAATTGTTTTCTTCTTGGATAGCTACCCAGGAATTTTTTTATTATTTTCTCGGTGTACAGTAAACATAAATAAAGCATTATGCATCATAGAAACGGCCTCTTTGGCAATTTTCGAAAATCACATGTTGGTAGTATAAAACTAAATAATTTAAATTGTTTCTTTCTTTGATAGCTATCCGGGATTTTTTTAATTATTTTTCCGGTGTACAATAAACACAAATGAAGCATTATTAAGTATTGAAACGGCCTCTTTGGCAATTTTCAAAAATCACATGTTGGTAGTATAAAACTAAATAATTTAAATTGTTTCTTTCTTTGATAGCTATCCGGGATTTTTTTAATTATTTTTCCGGTGTACAATAATAGCACAATTCGAAGTATTAAAAAATCCGAATAGCTTCAAGAAGAAACAATAATTTATACTACACGTATTATTAAAAATCAAAATTATTGCTTAGTCTAATTCGGATTTGATTTGAAAATCTATTTTAAAAATTGTTAATTTTATTTGAAATAAGAGAGCAAAAATGTTGTTTTAGAGGGTTAGCAGGGAAAATGGCTTCGGATATAGCTACTAGGGGTACGTAAGAAATCGGACATAATAACTCGATTTTTTGAGAATTCAAACGATAAAATAGTTCTTGGTTTTTAGTGCGGCCCTGAATTTTTCCATTTTCCAATATAAAACTAAATTTTATACATTTTAGAAAATTACCAATAATTTAAATTCTAATAAAACGGTAACCGTTTGACAATTTTTTGAAATGCTTAATCCCTTGTCCATTATAAACTGAAAATTAAGGGTTTAATTATAATAAAGTAAGAACAAATACTTTCGTAATACCCTGCATTATATTTTTTCTTTAATAAAATAAATTGATAATTTTATTTAAAATAATCTAGGTTCTTTTAGTTAGCCTCATCGCTTTTGATATCAGGTAACTTAGCTTTGGGTTCTGCGGATATGACATATTTTAGCTCTTACATAAAACTTTCGATTTCTGAATCATTTTGCAATATACAGCGAAGTCGTACAGTTGTGTCTTATTTATTATTAGAAAATAGTGCATCTAATTCTCATTACAACCCTTCATTTAAAGTGAATAGTAATTTTAACGATTTTTTTTTAATTTACACATTAAGAAATTTACACTTTAAGAAATACGTAATTTTGAAATTGGCACTGCTCTAAACTGGCAATAGGTAAGCTTCTCCTAGAATTATTTTTTTCTTAAATACATTAAGTTGTAAATTAAAAGTAATTCAATAGTTTTTAGAAATATTATAGATTAAAAAGGTGTGCTGTTTATGTCTTATAGATTCTCTAAGTAAAAAGAGTTTTATTTCAACGATTTAAAATTAATTTTGGTTTAAACTTTGTTCCTTCTTAATGAATAACTATTCAAAATTTAATTAGCAACAATTATATCTGGTCATAATGAAAGGGAGGAATAAGGTACAAACCTTGATTGCATTTTAGTACGAGCTAACATTTTTAATAACACTCTTTATCGGTGTTTGCGGAAATTGAAATAATCAATTATTTTATTTAAAATTATCAAACCTCTTATTACATGGGCTTCGGGTTAACTGATATGAGGAATAACGACTTTCTAGAAACGTTTTCGATTTATGATTCATTGTTAAATGTATAATCGAGCTGAATAGTTGTGTTTTAAATATGTGCTCCTTAAACTTTCAACCCTTAAAACAAGGTCAATATTAATTCTACGTGTTTCTATTATAACTTACAGCTTTCGTAGAGATTTTGTGTTAACATGTTTTTTTCTATTTTTTTTACAGAAACGAATCTACGAGCAAAGATGTCCTGCATTACTTATCGAAGGTCTTCTAAAGCAATCCGTGGAAATCTTCGGTGAAAGGTAGGCCTCAGTTTTGGATTGTTTTACCTTCCTCTTTTGCCATCGTTTCGAAATTAAATCCTTGTTGACACACCCTTTGAAATTATCGGAAAAAGAAACATAGT